>CAMRHE010000727.1:282500-551490 GCA_947044405.1 Leptodactylus fallax | reverse complement strand
ACTGTGTATAATACATATACTGCTAGATCTGTACTGTGTATAATACATATACTGCCCTAGACCTGTACTGTGTATAATACATATACTGCCCTCGCCCTGTACTGTGTATAATACATATACTGCTAGACCTGTACTGTGTATAATACATATACTGCCCTAGTCCCTGTACTGTGTATAATACATATACTGCTAGATCTGTACTGTGTATAATACATATACTGCCCTGTACTGTGTATAATACATATACTGCCCTGCCCTGTACTGTGTATAATACATATACTGCTAGTGCCTCTGTACTGTGTATAATACATATACTGCTAGACCTGTACTGTGTATAATACATATACTGCCCTGCATACCTGTACTGTGTATAATACATATACTGCTAGATCTGTACTGTGTATAATACATATACTGCTAGACCTGTACTGTGTATAATACATATACTGCCCTGCCCTGTACTGTGTATAATACATATACTGCTAGATCTGTACTGTGTATAATACATATACTGCTAGATCCCTGTACTGTGTATAATACATATACTGCCCTGCCCTGTACTGTGTATAATACATATACTGCTAGATCTGTACTGTGTATAATACATATACTGCCCTGCCCTGTACTGTGTATAATACATATACTGCTAGATCTGTACTGTGTATAATACATATACTGCTAGATCTGTACTGTGTATAATACATATACTGCCCTAGCCCTGTACTGTGTATAATACATATACTGCCCTAGCCCTGTACTGTGTATAATACATATACTGCCTGTAGGCTGTGTATAATACATATACTGCTAGACCTGCCCTGTACTGTGTATAATACATATACTGCCTATCTGCCCTGTACTGTGTATAATACATATACTGCCCGTAGTCTGTCTGTGTATAATACATATACTGCTAGATCTGTACTGTGTATAATACATATACTGCCTAGATCTGTACTGTGTATAATACATATACTGCTAGATCTGTACTGTGTATAATACATATACTGCCTGCCCTGTACTGTGTATAATACATATACTGCTAGATCTGTACTGTGTATAATACATATACTGCTAGATCTGTACTGTGTATAATACATATACTGCCCTGTGTACTGTGTATAATACATATACTGCCCTAGACCTGTACTGTGTATAATACATATACTGCTAGATCTGTACTGTGTATAATACTTTGCTTGCCTGTACTGTGTATAATACATATACTGCTAGACCTGTACTGTGTATAATACATATACTGCCCTGCCCTGTACTGTGTATAATACATATACTGCTAGATCTGTACTGTGTATAATACATATACTGCTAGACCTGTACTGTGTATAATACATATACTGCCCTAGCTCTGTACTGTGTATAATACATATACTGCTAGACCTGTACTGTGTATAATACATATACTGCTAGATCTGTACTGTGTATAATACATATACTGCCCTGCCCTGTACTGTGTATAATACATATACTGCTAGATCTGTACTGTGTATAATACATATACTGCTAGACCTGTACTGTGTATAATACATATACTGCTAGATCCTGTACTGTGTATAATACATATACTGCTAGATCTGTACTGTGTATAATACATATACTGCCCTAGACCTGTACTGTGTATAATACATATACTGCCCTGCTGCCCTGTACTGTGTATAATACATATACTGCTAGACCTGTACTGTGTATAATACATATACTGCTAGATCTGTACTGTGTATAATACATATACTGCCCTGCCCTGTACTGTGTATAATACATATACTGCTAGATCTGTACTGTGTATAATACATATACTGCCCTGCCCTGTACTGTGTATAATACATATACTGCTAGATCTGTACTGTGTATAATACATATACTGCCCTGACTGGTTTCTGTACTGTGTATAATACATATACTGCTAGATCTGTACTGTGTATAATACATATACTGCTAGACCTGTACTGTGTATAATACATATACTGCTAGATCTGTACTGTGTATAATACATATACTGCTAGACCTGTACTGTGTATAATACATATACTGCCCTGCTGTGTCCTGTACTGTGTATAATACATATACTGCTAGATCTGTACTGTGTATAATACATATACTGCTAGCCCTGTACTGTGTATAATACATATACTGCCCTAGCCCTGTACTGTGTATAATACATATACTGCTAGATCCTGTACTGTGTATAATACATATACTGCTAGACCTGTACTGTGTATAATACATATACTGCTAGACCTGTACTGTGTATAATACATATACTGCCTGCGTACTGTGTATAATACATATACTGCGTAGCTGTGTATAATAATTACTGCCTGTCTGTGTTCATATACTGTACTGTGTGTATAATACATATACTGCCCTGCCCTGTACTGTGTATAATACATATACTGCTAGATCTGTACTGTGTATAATACATATACTGCCCTAGCCCTGTACTGTGTATAATACATATACTGCTTGCCTGTACTGTGTATAATACATATACTGCTAGATCTGTACTGTGTATAATACATATACTGCCCTGCCCTGTACTGTGTATAATACATATACTGCTAGATCTGTACTGTGTATAATACATATACTGCTAGACCTGTACTGTGTATAATACATATACTACCCTGCCCTGTACTGTGTATAATACATATACTGCTAGATCTGTACTGTGTATAATACATATACTGCTAGCTGACTGTGTATTACTGTGTATAATACATATACTGCCCTGCCCTGTACTGTGTATAATACATATACTGCTAGATCTGTACTGTGTATAATACATATACTGCTAGACCTGTACTGTGTATAATACATATACTGCCCTGCCCTGTACTGTGTATAATACATATACTGCTAGATCTGTACTGTGTATAATACATATACTGCTAGACCCTGCCCTGTACTGTGTATAATACATATACTGCTAGACCTGTACTGTGTATAATACATATACTGCCCTAGCCCTGTACTGTGTATAATACATATACTGCTAGATCTGTACTGTGTATAATACATATACTGCCCTGCCCTGTACTGTGTATAATACATATACTGCTAGATCTGTACTGTGTATAATACATATACTGCCTGTTCTTCTGCTAGACCTGTACTGTGTATAATACATATACTGCTAGACCTGTACTGTGTATAATACATATACTGCCCTAGCCCTGTACTGTGTATAATACATATACTGCCCTAGCCCTGTACTGTGTATAATACATATACTGCTAGATCTGTACTGTGTATAATACATATACTGCTAGCCCTGTACTGTGTATAATACATATACTGCCCTAGATCTGTACTGTGTATAATACATATACTGCTAGATCTGTACTGTGTATAATACATATACTGCTAGACCTGTACTGTGTATAATACATATACTGCCCTAGACCTGTACTGTGTATAATACATATACTGCCCTAGACCTGTACTGTGTATAATACATATACTGCTAGACCTGTACTGTTAATACTGCTGTACTGGTATAATACATATACTGCTAGACCTGTACTGTGTATAATACATATACTGCCCTGCCCTGTACTGTGTATAATACATATACTGCTAGACCTGTACTGTGTATAATACATATACTGCTAGACCTGTACTGTGTATAATACATATACTGCCCTGCCCTGTACTGTGTATAATACATATACTGCTAGATCTGTACTGTGTATAATACATATACTGCCCTGCCCTGTACTGTGTATAATACATATACTGCTAGATCTGTACTGTGTATAATACATATACTGCCTAGACCTGTACTGTGTATAATACATATACTGCCCTAGATCTGTACTGTGTATAATACATATACTGCTAGACCTGTACTGTGTATAATACATATACTGCGTCTGCGCTTCTGTACTGCCTTCTGTGTATAATACATATACTGCTAGATCTGTACTGTGTATAATACATATACTGCTAGACCTGTACTGTGTATAATACATATACTGCCCCCCTGCTGTACTGTGTATAATACATATACTGCTAGACCTGTACTGTGTATAATACATATACTGCTAGATCTGTACTGTGTATAATACATATACTGCTAGACCTGTACTGTGTATAATACTTGGCTGTCTGTGTATAATACATATACTGCTAGACCTGTACTGTGTATAATACATATACTGCCCTGCCCTGTACTGTGTATAATACATATACTGCTAGATCTGTACTGTGTATAATACATATACTGCTAGATCTGTACTGTGTATAATACATATACTGCTAGACCTGTACTGTGTATAATACATATACTGCTAGATCTGTACTGTGTATAATACATATACTGCTAGATCTGTACTGTGTATAATACATATACTGCTAGATCTGTACTGTGTATAATACATATACTGCTAGATCTGTACTGTGTATATTTTTTGGCTTGCTGTACTGTGTATATACATATACTGCCTAGATCTGTACTGTGTATAATACATATACTGCTAGATCTGTACTGTGTATAATACATATACTGCTAGACCTGTACTGTGTATAATACATATACTGCCCTGCCCTGTACTGTGTATAATACATATACTGCTAGATCTGTACTGTGTATAATACATATACTGCTAGACCTGTACTGTGTATAATACATATACTGCTAGAGTTGTACTGTGTATAATACATATACTGCCCTGCACCTGTGTATAATACATATACTGCTAGATCTGTACTGTGTATAATACATATACTGCTAGATCTGTACTGTGTATAATACATATACTGCCTCCCCTGTCTGTGTTTCTATCTGCCCTGCCCTGTACTGTGTATAATACATATACTGCTAGACCTGTACTGTGTATAATACATATACTGCTAGATCCTGTACTGTGTATAATACATATACTGCTAGATCTGTACTGTGTATAATACATATACTGCCCCCCCTGTACTGTGTATAATACATATACTGCTAGACCTGTACTGTGTATAATACATATACTGCTAGATCTGTACTGTGTATAATACATATACTGCTAGATCTGTACTGTGTATAATACATATACTGCCGCTGTGTACTGTGTATAATACATATACTGCCCTGGTACTGTGTATAATACATATACTGCTAGATCTGTACTGTGTATAATACATATACTGCCCTGCCCTGTACTGTGTATAATACATATACTGCTAGACCTGTACTGTGTATAATACATATACTGCTAGATCTGTACTGTGTATAATACATATACTGCCCTGTGTACTGTGTATAATACATATACTGCTAGACCTGTACTGTGTATAATACATATACTGCCTCCCCTGGTACTGTGTATAATACATATACTGCCCTAGCCCTGTACTGTGTATAATACATATACTGCTAGACCTGTACTGTGTATAATACATATACTGCTAGACCTGTACTGTGTATAATACATATACTGCCCTAGCCCTGTACTGTGTATAATACATATACTGCCCTGCCCTGTACTGTGTATAATACATATACTGCTAGATCTGTACTGTGTATAATACATATACTGCTGCCTGTTGTACTGTGTATAATACATATACTGCTAGATCTGTACTGTGTATAATACATATACTGCCCTGCCCTGTACTGTGTATAATACATATACTGCTAGATGTCTGTACTGTGTATAATACATATACTGCTAGATCTGTACTGTGTATAATACATATACTGCCCTGCCCTGTACTGTGTATAATACATATACTGCTAGATCTGTACTGTGTATAATACATATACTGCTAGATCTGTACTGTGTATAATACATATACTGCTAGACCTGTACTGTGTATAATACATATACTGCTAGACCTGTACTGTGTATAATACATATACTGCCCTGCCCTGTACTGTGTATAATACATATACTGCTAGATCTGTACTGTGTATAATACATATACTGCTAGACCTGTACTGTGTATAATACATATACTGCTAGATCTGTACTGTGTATAATACATATACTGCTAGATCTGTACTGTGTATAATACATATACTGCTAGATCTGTACTGTGTATAATACATATACTGCCCTAGCCCTGTACTGTGTATAATACATATACTGCTAGATCTGTACTGTGTATAATACATATACTGCTAGACCTGTACTGTGTATAATACATATACTGCCCTGCCCTGTACTGTGTATAATACATATACTGCCTACTGATCTGTACTGTGTATAATACATATACTGCTAGACCTGTACTGTGTATAATACATATACTGCTAGATCTGTACTGTGTATAATACATATACTGCCCTAGCCCTGTACTGTGTATAATACATATACTGCTAGATCTGTACTGTGTATAATACATATACTGCTAGCCTGTACTGTGTATAATACATATACTGCTAGACCTGTACTGTGTATAATACATATACTGCTAGATCTGTACTGTGTATAATACATATACTGCCCTGCCCTGTACTGTGTATAATACATATACTGCTAGATCTGTACTGTGTATAATACATATACTGCCCTGGTGCTGTGTTTCATATACTTCCCTGCCTGTACTGTGTATAATACATATAGGCTGCCCCTGTACTGTGTATAATACATATACTGCCCTGCCCTGTACTGTGTATAATACATATACTGCTAGATCTGTACTGTGTATAATACATATACTGCTAGACCTGTACTGTGTATAATACATATACTGCCTAGATCTGTACTGTGTATAATACATATACTGCTAGATCTGTACTGTGTATAATACATATACTGCTAGACCTGTACTGTGTATAATACATATACTGCTAGACCTGTACTGTGTATAATACATATACTGCTAGATCTGTACTGTGTATAATACATATACTGCCCTGCCTGACTGTGTATAATACATATACTGCTAGATCTTTGTACTGTGTATAATACATATACTGCCCTAGCCTGTACTGTGTATAATACATATACTGCTAGATCTGTACTGTGTATAATACATATACTGCTAGACCTGTACTGTGTATAATACATATACTGCTAGACCTGTACTGTGTATAATACATATACTGCCCTCCCCTGTACTGTGTATAATACATATACTGCTAGATCTGTACTGTGTATAATACATATACTGCTAGACCTGTACTGTGTATAATACATATACTGCCCTGCCCTGTACTGTGTATAATACATATACTGCTAGATCTGTACTGTGTATAATACATATACTGCCCTAGACCTGTACTGTGTATAATACATATACTGCTAGATCTGTACTGTGTATAATACATATACTGCTAGACCTGTACTGTGTATAATACATATACTGCCCTAGCCCTGTACTGTGTATAATACATATACTGCCTAGACCTGTACTGTGTATAATACATATACTGCCCTAGATCTGTACTGTGTATAATACATATACTGCTAGACCTGTACTGTGTATAATACATATACTGCTAGATCCTGTACTGTGTATAATACATATACTGCTAGATCTGTACTGTGTATAATACATATACTGCTAGATCTGTACTGTGTATAATACATATACTGCCCTGTGTATAATACATATACTGCTGCCCTGTACTGTGTATAATACATATACTGCCTAGACCTGTACTGTGTATAATACATATACTGCTAGACCTGTACTGTGTATAATACATATACTGCTAGATCTGTACTGTGTATAATACATATACTGCTAGATCTGTACTGTGTATAATACATATACTGCTAGACCTGTACTGTGTATAATACATATACTGCTAGATCTGTACTGTGTATAATACATATACTGCTAGATCTGTACTGTGTATAATACATATACTGCTTGACCTGTACTGTGTATAATACATATACTGCTAGACCTGTACTGTGTATAATACATATACTGCCCTGCTAGATCTGTACTGTGTATAATACATATACTGCCCTGCCCTGTACTGTGTATAATACATATACTGTGTTCTAGACTCTGTACTGTGTATAATACATATACTGCTGCTGCTGTGTATATACTTCTGCCCCTGTACTGTGTATAATACATATACTGCCTAGATCTGTACTGTGTATAATACATATACTGCTAGATCTGTACTGTGTATAATACATATACTGCTAGACCTGTACTGTGTATAATATATATACATATACTGCCCTGCCCTGTACTGTGTATAATACATATACTGCTAGATCTGTACTGTGTATAATACATATACTGCTAGATCTGTACTGTGTATAATACATATACTGCCCTGCCCTGTACTGTGTATAATACATATACTGCTAGATCTGTACTGTGTATAATACATATACTGCTAGATCTGTACTGTGTATAATACATATACTGCTAGATCTGTACTGTGTATAATACATATACTGCTAGATCTGTACTGTGTATAATACATATACTGCCCTGGTACTGTGTATAATACATATACTGCTAGATCTGTACTGTGTATAATACATATACTGCTAGACCTGTACTGTGCCCTGTACTGTGTATAATACATATACTGCTAGATCTGTACTGTGTATAATACATATACTGCTAGATCTGTACTGTGTATATATATATACTGCTATACTGCCCTCCCCTGTACTGTGTATAATACATATACTGCTGTACTGTGTATGTACATATACTGCTAGATCTGTACTGTGTATAATACATATACTGCTAGACCCTGTACTGTGTATAATACATATACTGCCCTAGCTCTGTACTGTGTATAATATATATACTGCTAGACCTGTACTGTGTATAATACATATACTGCTAGATCTGTACTGTGTATAATACATATACTGCTGTGTCTGTACTGTGTATAATACATATACTGCTAGATCTGTACTGTGTATAATACATATACTGCTAGATCTGTACTGTGTATAATACATATACTGCTAGATCTGTACTGTGTATAATACATATACTGCTGTAGTGCTGTGTTTACATTGCTAGTCCTGTACTGTGTATAATACATATACTGCTAGATCTGTACTGTGTATAATACATATACTGCCTAGATCTGTACTGTGTATAATACATATACTGCTGCTGCCAGATCTGTACTGTGTATAATACATATACTGCTAGATCTGTACTGTGTATAATACATATACTGCCCTGCCCTGTACTGTGTATAATACATATACTGCTAGATCTGTACTGTGTATAATACATATACTGCTCTGCTAGACCGTGTTGTACTGTGTATAATACATATACTGCCCTGCCCTGTACTGTGTATAATACATATACTGCTGTGTTTCTTCTGCTACTGTCGTGTATAATACATATACTGCCCTAGACCTGTACTGTGTATAATACATATACTGCTAGATCTGTACTGTGTATAATACATATACTGCTAGATCTGTACTGTGTATAATACATATACTGCTGGTGTATTCATATACTGCTAGATCTGTACTGTGTATAATACATATACTGCTACTGCCCTGTACTGTGTATAATACATATACTGCTAGATCTGTACTGTGTATAATACATATACTGCCCTAGACCTGTACTGTGTATAATACATATACTGCCTAGATCTGTACTGTGTATAATACATATACTGCTAGATCTGTACTGTGTATAATACATATACTGCTAGATCCTGTACTGTGTATAATACATATACTGCCTAGATCTGTACTGTGTATAATACATATACTGCTAGATCTGTACTGTGTATAATACATATACTGCTAGCCCTGTACTGTGTATAATACATATACTGCTAGATCTGTACTGTGTATAATACATATACTGCTAGATCTGTACTGTGTATAATACATATACTGCTAGACCTGTACTGTGTATAATACATATACTGCTAGATCTGTACTGTGTATAATACATATACTGCTAGATCTGTACTGTGTATAATACATATACTGCTGTGTATAATACATATCTGCTACTGTACTGTGTATAATACATATACTGCCCTGCCCTGTACTGTGTATAATACATATACTGCTAGATCTGTACTGTGTATAATACATATACTGCTTCCCTGTACTGTGTATAATACATATACTGCTAGATCTGTACTGTGTATAATACATATACTGCTAGACCTGTACTGTGTATAATACATATACTGCTTGTGTTTCTAGATCTGTACTGTGTATAATACATATACTGCCCTGCCCTGCTGTACTGTGTATAATACATATACTGCTAGATCTGTACTGTGTATAATACATATACTGCTAGATCTGTACTGTGTATAATACATATACTGCTAGATCTGTACTGTGTATAATACATATACTGCTAGATCTGTACTGTGTATAATACATATACTGCTAGACCTGTACTGTGTATAATACATATACTGCTAGATCTGTACTGTGTATAATACATATACTGCTAGATCTGTACTGTGTATAATACATATACTGCCCTGCCCTGTACTGTGTATAATACATATACTGCTAGATCTGTACTGTGTATAATACATATACTCTATACTGTACTGTGTATAATACATATACTGCCCTGCCCTGTACTGTGTATAATACATATACTGCTAGATCTGTACTGTGTATAATACATATACTGCTAGATCTGTACTGTGTATAATACATATACTGCTAGATCTGTACTGTGTATAATACATATACTGCCCTGGTTTACATTACTGCCCTGCCCTGTACTGTGTATAATACATATACTGCCTAGATCTGTACTGTGTATAATACATATACTGCCTGTACTGTGTTATACTTACTGCTGATCTGTACTGTGTATAATACATATACTGCTAGACCTGTACTGTGTATAATACATATACTGCCCTATACTGCTCGTGTACTGTGTATAATACATATACTGCCCTGCCCTGTACTGTGTATAATACATATACTGCTAGATCTGTACTGTGTATAATACATATACTGCCCTAGATCTGTACTGTGTATAATATATATACTGCCCTGCCCTGTACTGTGTATAATACATATACTGCCCTCTGTACTGTGTATATACATATACTGCGCTGTACTGTGTATAATACATATACTGCCTAGATCTGTACTGTGTATAATACATATACTGCCCTAGATCTGTACTGTGTATAATACATATACTGCTAGACCTGTACTGTGTATAATACATATACTGCCCTAGCCCTGTACTGTGTATAATACATATACTGCCCTAGACCTGTACTGTGTATAATACATATACTGCTAGACCTGTACTGTGTATAATACATATACTGCCCTGCCCTGTACTGTGTATAATACATATACTGCTAGATCTGTACTGTGTATAATACATATACTGCCCTGCCCTGTACTGTGTATAATACATATACTGCTAGATCTGTACTGTGTATAATACATATACTGCTAGACCTGTACTGTGTATAATACATATACTGCTAGACCTGTACTGTGTATAATACATATACTGCTAGACCTGTACTGTGTATAATACATATACTGCTAGATCTGTACTGTGTATAATACATATACTGCTAGATCTGTACTGTGTATAATACATATACTGCTCTACCTGTACTGTGTATAATACATATACTGCCCTAGCCCTGTACTGTGTATAATACATATACTGCTAGATCTGTACTGTGTATAATACATATACTGCCCTAGCCCTGTACTGTGTATAATACATATACTGCTGCTGTCTGTGTATATACCTATACTGCTAGATCTGTACTGTGTATAATACATATACTGCTAGACCTGTACTGTGTATAATACATATACTGCTAGACCTGTACTGTGTATAATACATATACTGCTAGATCTGTACTGTGTATAATACATATACTGCCTAGACCTGTACTGTGTATAATACATATACTGCTAGACCTGTACTGTGTATAATACATATACTGCCCTAGATCTGTACTGTGTATAATACATATACTGCTAGATCTGTACTGTGTATAATACATATACTGCTAGACCTGTACTGTGTATAATACATATACTGCTAGATCTGTACTGTGTACTGTGTATAATACATATACTGCTAGATCTGTACTGTGTATAATACATATACTGCCCTAGATCTGTACTGTGTATAATACATATACTGCTAGACCTGTACTGTGTATAATACATATACTGCTAGATCTGTACTGTGTATAATACATATACTGCCCTGCCCTGTACTGTGTATAATACATATACTGCCCTAGCCCTGTACTGTGTATAATACATATACTGCTAGATCTGTACTGTGTATAATACATATACTGCTAGACCTGTACTGTGTATAATACATATACTGCTAGATCTGTACTGTGTATAATACATATACTGCCGCCTGTACTGTGTATAATATATACTGCTAGATCTGTACTGTGTATAATACATATACTGCTAGATCTGTACTGTGTATAATACATATACTGCCCTGCCCTGTACTGTCTGTGTATAATACATATACTGCTAGATTACTGCTGTCTGTACTGTGTATAATACATATACTGCCCTGCCCTGTACTGTGTATAATACATATACTGCTAGATCTGTACTGTGTATAATACATATACTGCCCTGCCCTGTACTGTGTATAATACATATACTGCTAGATCTCTGTCGTGTATAATACATATACTGCTAGACCTGTACTGTGTATAATACATATACTGCTAGACCTGTACTGTGTATAATACATATACTGCTAGATCTGTACTGTGTATAATATATATACTGCCCTGGTACTGTGTATAATACATATACTGCCCCTGTACTGTGTATAATACATATACTGCCCTAGCTGCCCTGTACTGTGTATAATACATATACTGCTAGATCTGTACTGTGTATAATACATATACTGCTAGACCTGTACTGTGTATAATACATATACTGCTAGACCTGTACTGTGTATAATACATATACCCCTGCACTGTACTGTGTATAATACATATACTGCTAGACCTGTACTGTGTATAATACATATACTGCTAGATCCTGTACTGTGTATAATACATATACTGCCCTGCCCTGTACTGTGTATAATACATATACTGCTAGATCTGTACTGTGTATAATACATATACTGCTAGACCTGTCTGTACGTTGTGTATAATACATATACTGCTAGACCTGTACTGTGTATAATACATATACTGCTAGACCTGTACTGTGTATAATACATATACTGCCTCCCTGTACTGTGTATAATACATATACTGCTAGATCTGTACTGTGTATAATACATATACTGCCCTGCCCTGTACTGTGTATAATACATATACTGCCCTGCTCTGTACTGTGTATAATACATATACTGCCCTCGCCCTGTACTGTGTATAATACATATACTGCTAGACCTGTACTGTGTATAATACATATACTGCTAGATCTGTACTGTGTATAATACATATACTGCCCTAGCCCTGTACTGTGTATAATACATATACTGCTAGATCTGTACTGTGTATAATACATATACTGCTAGACTGACCCTGTACTGTGTATAATACATATACTGCTAGATCTGTACTGTGTATAATACATATACTGCTATACTTCTGCTAGATCTGTACTGTGTATAATACATATACTGCCCTAGATCTGTACTGTGTATAATACATATACTGCTAGATCTGTACTGTGTATAATACATATACTGCTAGATCCCTGTACTGTGTATAATACATATACTGCTAGACCTGTACTGTGTATAATACATATACTGCCTAGATCCCTGTACTGTGTATAATACATATACTGCTAGATCTGTCCTGTACTGTGTATAATACATATACTGCTAGATCTGTACTGTGTATAATACATATACTGCTACCTCCCCTGTACTGTGTATAATACATATACTGCCCTGCTCCTGTACTGTGTATAATACATATACTGCTAGATCTGTACTGTGTATAATACATATACTGCTCTGCGTTCCTGTACTGTGTATAATACATATACTGCTAGATCTGTACTGTGTATAATACATATACTGCCTAGACCTGTACTGTGTATAATACATATACTGCTAGACCTGTACTGTGTATAATACATATACTGCTAGATCTGTACTGTGTATAATACATATACTGCTCTGTCTGTGTATAATATATATACTGCCCTGCCCTGTACTGTGTATAATACATATACTGCTAGATCTGTACTGTGTATAATACATATACTGCCCTGCCCTGTACTGTGTATAATACATATACTGCTAGATCTGTACTGTGTATAATACATATACTGCTAGATCTGTACTGTGTATAATACATATACTGCTAGATCTGTACTGTGTATAATACATATACTGCCCTGCCCTGTACTGTGTATAATACATATACTGCTAGATCTGTACTGTGTATAATACATATACTGCCTGCCCTGTACTGTGTATAATACATATACTGCTAGATCTGTACTGTGTATAATACATATACTGCTAGTGACTGTGTATAATACATATACTGCTAGATCTGTACTGTGTATAATACATATACTGCTAGATCTGTCTGTGTTTCTTCTTTCTGTACTGTGTATAATACATATACTGCTAGATCTGTACTGTGTATAATACATATACTGCTAGATCTGTACTGTGTATAATACATATACTGCCCTACGGTACTGTGTATAATACATATACTGCTAGATCTGTACTGTGTATAATACATATACTGCCTAGACCTGTACTGTGTATAATACATATACTGCTAGATCTGTACTGTGTATAATACATATACTGTTTCTTCTGTGCCTGTACTGTGTTATTTTGCCTCCTGTACTGTGTATAATACATATACTGCTAGATCTGTACTGTGTATAATACATATACTGCCCTGCCCTGTACTGTGTATAATACATATACTGCCCTGCCCTGTACTGTGTATAATACATATACTGCTAGACCTGTACTGTGTATAATACATATACTGCTAGATCCTGTACTGTGTATAATACATATACTGCTAGATCTGTACTGTGTATAATACATATACTGCCCTAGCCCTGTACTGTGTATAATACATATACTGCCCTGTACTGTGTATGTTAATACATATACTGCTAGATCTGTACTGTGTATAATACATATACTGCTAGACCTGTACTGTGTATAATACATATACTGCTAGATCTGTACTGTGTATAATACATATACTGCTAGATCTGTACTGTGTATAATATATATACTGCCCTGCCCTGTACTGTGTATAATACATATACTGCTAGATCTGTACTGTGTATAATACATATACTGCCCTGGCTGTACTGTGTATAATACATATACTGCTAGATCTGTACTGTGTATAATACATATACTGCCCTAGATCTGTACTGTGTATAATACATATACTGCTAGATCTGTACTGTGTATAATACATATACTGCTAGACCTGTACTGTGTATAATACATATACTGCTAGCCCTGTACTGTGTATAATACATATACTGCTAGATCTGTACTGTGTATAATACATATACTGCCCTAGCCCTGTACTGTGTATAATACATATACTGCTAGATCTGTACTGTGTATAATACATATACTGCTAGATCTGTACTGTGTATAATACATATACTGCTAGATCTGTACTGTGTATAATACATATACTGCCCTGCCCTGTACTGTGTATAATACATATACTGCCAGCTGTACTGTGTATAATACATATACTGCTAGCTGTGTATTACCTGTACTGCCTGTGGTATAATACATATACTGCTAGACCTGTACTGTGTATAATACATATACTGCTAGACCTGTACTGTGTATAATACATATACTGCTAGACCCTGTACTGTGTATAATACATATACTGCTATTCTGGACCTGTACTGTGTATAATACATATATCTGCCCTGCTGTGTATAATACATATACTGCCTAGTCTTACTGTGTATAATACATATACTGCCTAGATCTGTACTGTGTATAATACATATACTGCTAGATCTGTACTGTGTATAATACATATACTGCCCTGCCCTGTACTGTGTATAATACATATACTGCTAGATCTGTACTGTGTATAATACATATACTGCTAGATCTGTACTGTGTATAATACATATACTGCCCTGCCCTGTACTGTGTATAATACATATACTGCTAGACCTGTACTGTGTATAATACATATACTGCCTAGACCTGTACTGTGTATAATACATATACTGCTAGACCTGTACTGTGTATAATACATATACTGCTAGACCTGTACTGTGTATAATACATATACTGCTAGATCTGTACTGTGTATAATACATATACTGCCCTCCCTGTACTGTGTATAATACATATACTGCCTAGATCTGTACTGTGTATAATACATATACTGCCCTAGATCTGTACTGTGTATAATACATATACTGCTAGACCTGTACTGTGTATAATACATATACTGCTAGACCTGTACTGTGTATAATACATATACTGCTAGACCTGTACTGTGTATAATACATATACTGCTAGACCTGTACTGTGTATAATACATATACTGCCTAGACCTGTACTGTGTATAATACATATACTGCCCTGCCCTGTACTGTGTTACTGTGTACTGTGTATAATACATATACTGCTAGATCTGTACTGTGTATAATACATATACTGCCCTAGACCTGTACTGTGTATAATACATATACTGCCTAGACCTGTACTGTGTATAATACATATACTGCTAGATCTGTACTGTGTATAATACATATACTGCCCTGCTAGACCTGTACTGTGTATAATACATATACTGCCCTGCCCTGTACTGTGTATATACATATACTGCTAGATCTGTACTGTGTATAATACATATACTGCCCTCCCTGCTGCCTGTCTGTGTATAATACATATACTGCTAGATCTGTACTGTGTATAATACATATACTGCCCTAGACCTGTACTGTGTATAATACATATACTGCTAGATCTGTACTGTGTATAATACATATACTGCTAGACCTGTACTGTGTATAATACATATACTGCTAGATCTGTACTGTGTATAATACATATACTGCTAGACCTGTACTGTGTATAATACATATACTGCCCTGCCCTGTACTGTGTATAATACATATACTGCTAGATCTGTACTGTGTATAATACATATACTGCTAGACCTGTACTGTGTATAATACATATACTGCTAGATCTGTACTGTGTATAATACATATACTCTGCTAGATCTGTACTGTGTATAATACATATACTGCCTAGACCTGTACTGTGTATAATACATATACTGCCCTAGACCTGTACTGTGTATAATACATATACTGCTAGATCTGTACTGTGTATAATACATATACTGCCCTGCCTGTACTGTGTATAATACATATACTGCCCTGCCCTGTACTGTGTATAATACATATACTGCTAGATCTGTACTGTGTATAATACATATACTGCCTAGACCTGTACTGTGTATAATACATATACTGCTAGACCTGTACTGTGTATAATACATATACTGCTAGACCTGTACTGTGTATAATACATATACTGCTAGACCTGTACTGTGTATAATACATATACTGCCCTGCCCTGTACTGTGTATAATACATATACTGCTAGATCTGTACTGTGTATAATACATATACTGCCCCCTGGTACTGTGTATAATACATATACTGCTAGATCTGTACTGTGTATTAATACATATACTGCCTAGCCCTGTACTGTGTATAATACATATGTGTTTACTTGCTGTAGATCTGTACTGTGTATAATACATATACTGCTAGATCTGTACTGTGTATAATACATATACTGCCCTGCTGTGTATTACATTCTGCCCCTGTACTGTGTATAATACATATACTGCTAGACCTGTACTGTGTATAATACATATACTGCTAGACCTGTACTGTGTATAATACATATACTGCTAGACCTGTACTGTGTATAATACATATACTGCCTGGTACTGTGTATAATACATATACTGCTAGACTGCCCTGCCCTGTACTGTGTATAATACATATACTGCTAGATCTGTACTGTGTATAATACATATACTGCTAGATCTGTACTGTGTATAATACATATACTGCCTAGACCTGTACTGTGTATAATACATATACTGCTAGATCTGTACTGTGTATAATACATATACTGCCCTGCCCTGTACTGTGTATAATACATATACTGCTAGATCTGTACTGTGTATAATACATATACTGCCCTGCCCTGTACTGTGTATAATACATATACTGCCCTGCTGGTGTCCCTGTACTGTGTATAATACATATACTGCTAGACCTGTACTGTGTATAATACATATACTGCCCTAGACCTGTACTGTGTATAATACATATACTGCTAGACCCTGTACTGTGTATAATACATATACTGCTAGATCTGTACTGTGTATAATACATATACTGCTAGATCTGTACTGTGTATAATACATATACTGCTAGACCTGTACTGTGTATAATACATATACTGCTAGCCCTGTACTGTGTATAATACATATACTGCTAGACCTGTACTGTGTATAATACATATACTGCTAGATCTGTACTGTGTATAATACATATACTGCTGCCTGTACTGTGTATAATACATATACTGCCCTGCCCTGTACTGTGTATAATACATATACTGCTAGATCTGTACTGTGTATAATACATATACTGCTAGACCTGTACTGTGTATAATACATATACTGCCCTGGCCCTGTACTGTGTATAATACATATACTGCTAGATCTGTACTGTGTATAATACATATACTGCTAGATCTGTACTGTGTATAATACATATACTGCCCTGCCCTGTACTGTGTATAATACATATACTGCTAGATCCTGTACTGTGTATAATACATATACTGCTAGACCTCTGTACTGTGTATAATACATATACTGCCCTAGACCTGTACTGTGTATAATACATATACTGCTAGATCTGTACTGTGTATAATACATATACTGCTAGACCTGTACTGTGTATAATACATATACTGCTAGACCTGTACTGTGTATAATACATATACTGCTAGACCTGTACTGTGTATAATACATATACTGCTAGACCTGTACTGTGTATAATACATATACTGCTAGATCTGTACTGTGTATAATACATATACTGCCCTGCCCTGTACTGTGTATAATACATATACTGCTAGATCTGTACTGTGTATAATACATATACTGCTAGACTGTACTGTGTATAATATATATCTTCTGCCCTGCCCTGTACTGTGTATAATACATATACTGCTAGATCTGTACTGTGTATAATACATATACTGCCCTGCCCCTGTACTGTGTATAATACATATACTGCTAGATCTGTACTGTGTATAATACATATACTGCCCTAGACCTGTACTGTGTATAATACATATACTGCTAGACCTGTACTGTGTATAATACATATACTGCTAGACCTGTACTGTGTATAATACATATACTGCCCTGTACTGTGTATAATACATATACTGCTAGACCTGTACTGTGTATAATACATATACTGCTAGATCTGTACTGTGTATAATACATATACTGCCCTAGATCTGTACTGTGTATAATACATATACTGCTAGATCTGTACTGTGTATAATACATATACTGCTAGATCTGTACTGTGTATAATACATATACTGCTAGATCTGTACTGTGTATAATACATATACTGCTAGATCTGTACTGTGTATAATACATATACTGCTAGATCTGTACTGTGTATAATACATATACTGCTGTACTGTGTTCTCTGCTACTGTGTATAATACATATACTGCTAGACCTGTACTGTGTATAATATATATACTGCCCTAGCCCTGTACTGTGTATAATACATATACTGCTAGACCTGTACTGTGTATAATACATATACTGCTAGACCTGTACTGTGTATAATACATATACTGCCCTGGTTTACTCTGCTAGCCTGTACTGTGTATAATACATATACTGCTAGACCTGTACTGTGTATAATACATATACTGCCCTAGACCTGTACTGTGTATAATACATATACTGCTAGACCTGTACTGTGTATAATACATATACTGCTAGACCTGTACTGTGTATAATATATACTTGCTCGATCTGTACTGTGTATAATATATATACTGCCCTGCCCTGTACTGTGTATAATACATATACTGCCCTAGATCTGTACTGTGTATAATACATATACTGCTAGACCTGTACTGTGTATAATACATATACTGTGTGTGTTTCTTCTGCCAGATCTGTACTGTGTATAATACATATACTGCTAGATCTGTACTGTGTATAATACATATACTGCCCTGTACTGTGTATTACATATACTGCCTGCTGTACTGTGTATAATACATATACTGCTAGATCTGTACTGTGTATAATACATATACTGCTAGACTTGTTCTTCTGCTGTCTGTACTGTGTATAATACATATACTGCCCTGCCCTGTACTGTGTATAATACATATACTGCTAGATCTGTACTGTGTATAATACATATACTGCTAGACCTGTACTGTGTATAATACATATACTGCTAGACCTGTACTGTGTATAATACATATACTGCTAGATCTGTACTGTGTATAATACATATACTGCTAGATCTGTACTGTGTATAATACATATACTGCTAGACCTGTACTGTGTATAATACATATACTGCTAGAGTTGTCTGTGTTTCTTACTGCCCTGTACTGTGTATAATACATATACTGCTAGATCTGTACTGTGTATAATACATATACTGCTAGACCTGTACTGTGTATAATACATATACTGCTAGATCTGTACTGTGTATAATACATATACTGCTAGACCTGTACTGTGTATAATACATATACTGCTAGATCTGTACTGTGTATAATACATATACTGCCCTTACTGTTTCTTCTGCGTACTGTGTATAATACATATACTGCTAGACCTGTACTGTGTATAATACATATACTGCCCTGCCCTGTACTGTGTATAATACATATACTGCCCTGCCCTGTACTGTGTATAATACATATACTGCTAGACCTGTACTGTGTATAATACATATACTGCTAGATCTGTACTGTGTATAATACATATACTGCCCTGCCCTGTACTGTGTATAATACATATACTGCTAGATCTGTACTGTGTATAATACATATACTGCTAGACCTGTACTGTGTATAATACATATACTGCCCTGCCCTGTACTGTGTATAATACATATACTGCTAGATCTGTACTGTGTATAATACATATACTGCCCTGCCCTGTACTGTGTATAATACATATACTGCTGCTGCTCTGTACTGTGTATAATACATATACTGCTAGACCTGTACTGTGTATAATACATATACTGCCCTGCCCTGTACTGTGTATAATACATATACTGCTAGATCTGTACTGTGTATAATACATATACTGCTAGACCTGTACTGTGTATAATACATATACTGCCCTGCGTACTGTGTATAATACATATACTGCCTAGACCTGTACTGTGTATAATACATATACTGCTAGATCTGTACTGTGTATAATATATATACTGCCTCTGCCCTGTACTGTGTATAATACATATACTGCCCTGGTACTGTGTATAATACATATACTGCTAGATCCTGTACTGTGTATAATACATATACTGCTAGACCTGTACTGTGTATAATACATATACTGCCCTGGCCTGTACTGTGTATAATACATATACTGCTAGATCCTGTACTGTGTATAATACATATACTGCTAGACCTGTACTGTGTATAATACATATACTGCTAGACCTGTACTGTGTATAATACTTACTGTGTATAATACATATACTGCTAGACCTGTACTGTGTATAATACATATACTGCTAGACCTGTACTGTGTATAATACATATACTGCTAGATCTGTACTGTGTATAATACATATACTGCCCTGCCCTGTACTGTGTATAATACATATACTGCTAGATCTGTACTGTGTATAATACATATACTGCTAGACCTGTACTGTGTATAATACATATACTGCTAGATCTGTACTGTGTATAATATATATACTGCTGACTGCCCTGTACTGTGTATAATACATATACTGCTAGACCTGTACTGTGTATAATACATATACTGCTAGACCTGTACTGTGTATAATACATATACTGCTAGATCTGTACTGTGTATAATACATATACTCTGCTAGACCTGTACTGTGTATAATACATATACTGCCTAGACCTGTACTGTGTATAATACATATACTGCCTAGCCCTGTACTGTGTATAATACATATACCTACTGCTGTGTTTACATTCTGCCCCCTGTACTGTGTATAATACATATACTGCTAGACCTGTACTGTGTATAATACATATACTGCTAGATCTGTACTGTGTATAATACATATACTGCCCTGCCCTGTACTGTGTATAATACATATACTGCTAGATCTGTACTGTGTATAATACATATACTGCCCTGCCTGTGCTGTGTATAATACATATACTGCTGTCTGTACTGTGTATAATACATATACTGCTAGATCTGTACTGTGTATAATACATATACTGCTCTGCCCTGTACTGTGTATAATACATATACTGCTAGATCTGTACTGTGTATAATACATATACTGCTAGACCTGTACTGTGTATAATACATATACTGCTAGATCTGTACTGTGTATAATACATATACTGCTGCATCTGTACTGTGTATAATACATATACTGCCCTGCCCTGTACTGTGTATAATACATATACTGCTAGATCTGTACTGTGTATAATACATATACTGCCTAGACCTGTACTGTGTATAATACATATACTGCTAGATCTGTACTGTGTATAATACATATACTGTTTGTGTATATACATATACTGCTAGATCTGTACTGTGTATAATACATATACTGCCTAGACCTGTACTGTGTATAATACATATACTGCCCTAGACCTGTACTGTGTATAATACATATACTGCTAGATCTGTACTGTGTATAATACATATACTGCTAGACCTGTACTGTGTATAATAATACATATACTGCTCGACCTGTACTGTGTATAATACATATACTGCTAGACCTGTACTGTGTATAATACATATACTGCCCTAGCCCTGTACTGTGTATAATACATATACTGCTAGATCTGTACTGTGTATAATACATATACTGCTAGATCTGTACTGTGTATAATACATATACTGCTGTAGCTGTCTGTGTATAATACATATACTGCTAGACCTGTACTGTGTATAATACATATACTGCTGCCTGCTGCCCTGTACTGTGTATAATACATATACTGCTAGATCTGTACTGTGTATAATACATATACTGCTAGACCTGTACTGTGTATAATACATATACTGCTAGATCTGTACTGTGTATAATACATATACTGCCCTAGCCCTGTACTGTGTATAATACATATACTGCTAGATCTGTACTGTGTATAATACATATACTGCTAGACCTGTACTGTGTATAATACATATACTGCTAGACCTGTACTGTGTATAATACATATACTGCCCTGGTCTGTCTGTGTTGTCTTCTGCCTGTGTACTGTGTATAATACATATACTGCTAGATCTGTACTGTGTATAATACATATACTGCTAGATCTGTACTGTGTATAATACATATACTGCTAGATCTGTACTGTGTATAATACATATACTGCCCTAGCCCTGTACTGTGTATAATACATATACTGCCTAGACCTGTACTGTGTATAATACATATACTGCTAGATCTGTACTGTGTATAATACATATACTGCCCTGCCCTGTACTGTGTATAATACATATACTGCTAGATCTGTACTGTGTATAATACATATACTGCTAGACCTGTACTGTGTATAATACATATACTGCTAGATCTGTACTGTGTATAATACATATACTGCCCTGTGTATAATACATATACTGCTAGATCTGTACTGTGTATAATACATATACTGCCCTAGACCTGTACTGTGTATAATACATATACTGCTAGATCTGTACTGTGTATAATACATATACTGCTAGATCTGTACTGTGTATAATACATATACTGCTAGACCCTGTACTGTGTATAATACATATACTGCTAGACCTGTACTGTGTATAATACATATACTGCTAGCCCTGTACTGTGTATAATACATATACTGCTAGATCTGTACTGTGTATAATACATATACTGCCTAGACCTGTACTGTGTATAATACATATACTGCTGCTGCGTGTATAATACATATACTGCTAGCCCTGTACTGTGTATAATACATATACTGCCCTGCCCTGTACTGTGTATAATACATATACTGCTAGACCTGTACTGTGTATAATACATATACTGCTAGACCTGTACTGTGTATAATACATATACTGCCTAGATCTGTACTGTGTATAATACATATACTGCTAGACCTGTACTGTGTATAATACATATACTGCTAGATCTGTACTGTGTATAATACATATACTGCCCTGGATCCCTGTACTGTGTATAATACATATACTGCTAGATCTGTACTGTGTATAATACATATACTGCTAGACCTGTACTGTGTATAATACATATACTGCTAGATCTGTACTGTGTATAATACATATACTGCTAGACCTGTACTGTGTATAATACATATGTACTGCGTTACCTGCCTGTACTGTGTATAATACATATACTGCTAGATCCTGTACTGTGTATAATACATATACTGCCCTGTAGGCTGTGTATAATACATATACTGCCCTGCCCTGTACTGTGTATAATACATATACGCCCTGCCCTGTACTGTGTATAATACATATACTGCTAGACCTGTACTGTGTATAATACATATACTGCTAGATCTGTACTGTGTATAATACATATACTGCTAGACCTGTACTGTGTATAATACATATACTGCTAGATCTGTACTGTGTATAATACATATACTGCTAGACTGTGACTGTGTATAATACTATACTGCCCTGCCCTGTACTGTGTATAATACATATACTGCCTAGACCTGTACTGTGTATAATACATATACTGCTAGACCTGTACTGTGTATAATACATATACTGCCCTGCCCTGTACTGTGTATAATACATATACTGCTAGATCTGTACTGTGTATAATACATATACTGCTAGACCTGTACTGTGTATAATACATATACTGCCCTGCCCTGTAGGCTGTGTATAATACATATACTGCTAGACCTGTACTGTGTATAATACATATACTGCTAGATCTGTACTGTGTATAATACATATACTGCTAGATCTGTACTGTGTATAATACATATACTGCTAGACCTGTACTGTGTATAATACATATACTGCTAGATCTGTACTGTGTATAATACATATACTGCTAGACCTGTACTGTGTATAATACATATACTGCTAGATCTGTACTGTGTATAATATATATACTGCTACTGCCCTGTACTGTGTATAATACATATACTGCTAGATCTGTACTGTGTATAATACATATACTGCTAGACCTGTACTGTGTATAATACATATACTGCTAGACCTGTACTGTGTATAATACATATACTGCTAGACCTGTACTGTGTATAATACATATACTGCTGCTGTGTACTGTGTATGAATACATATACTGCTAGACCTGTACTGTGTATAATACATATACTGCCTAGACCTGTACTGTGTATAATACATATACTGCTAGACTGCTGCCCTGTACTGTGTATAATACATATACTGCTAGATCTGTACTGTGTATAATACATATACTGCTAGACCTGTACTGTGTATAATACATATACTGCTAGATCTGTACTGTGTATAATACATATACTGCTAGACCTGTACTGTGTATAATACATATACTGCTAGACCTGTACTGTGTATAATACATATACTGCTAGATCTGTACTGTGTATAATACATATACTGCCCTGCCCCTGTACTGTGTATAATACATATACTGCTAGATCTGTACTGTGTATAATACATATACTGCTAGACCTGTACTGTGTATAATATATACTCATATACTGCCTAGCCCTGTACTGTGTATAATACATATACTGCTAGATCTGCACTGTGTATAATACTGTGTATAATCATATACTGCTAGACCTGTACTGTGTATAATACATATACTGCTAGATCTGTACTGTGTATAATACATATACTGCCCTGCCCTGTACTGTGTATAATACATATACTGCTAGATCTGTACTGTGTATAATACATATACTGCTAGACCTGTACTGTGTATAATACATATACTGCTAGACCTGTACTGTGTATAATACATATACTGCTAGATCTGTACTGTGTATAATACATATACTGCTAGATCTGTACTGTGTATAATACATATACTGCTAGATCTGTACTGTGTATAATACATATACTGCCCTAGATCTGTACTGTGTATAATACATATACTGCTAGACCTGTACTGTGTATAATACATATACTGCCCTGCCCCGTTGTACTGTGTATAATACATATACTGCTAGATCTGTACTGTGTATAATACATATACTGCCCTAGCTCTGTACTGTGTATAATACATATACTGCCCTAGACCTGTACTGTGTATAATACATATACTGCTAGACCTGTACTGTGTATAATACATATACTGCTAGACCTGTACTGTGTATAATACATATACTGCCCTGCCCTGTACTGTGTATAATACATATACTGCTAGATCTGTACTGTGTATAATACATATACTGCTAGACCTGTACTGTGTATAATACATATACTGCCCTAGCCCTGTACTGTGTATAATACATATACTGCTAGATCTGTACTGTGTATAATACATATACTGCCCTGCCCTGTACTGTGTATAATACATATACTGCTAGATCTGTACTGTGTATAATACATATACTGCTAGATCTGTACTGTGTATAATACATATACTGCTAGACCTGTACTGTGTATAATACATATACTGCTAGATCTGTACTGTGTATAATACATATACTGCTAGATCTGTACTGTGTATAATACATATACTGCCCTGCCCTGTACTGTGTATAATACATATACTGCTAGATCTGTACTGTGTATAATACATATACTGCTAGACCTGTACTGTGTATAATACATATACTGCTAGACCTGTACTGTGTATAATACATATACTGCTAGATCTGTACTGTGTATAATACATATACTGCCCTGCCCTGTACTGTGTATAATACATATACTGCTAGATCTGTACTGTGTATAATACATATACTGCTAGATCTGTACTGTGTATAATACATATACTGCTGGGTTACTTCTGCTAGCTCTGTGTATAATACATATACTGCCTAGCCCTGTACTGTGTATAATACATATACTGCTAGACCTGTACTGTGTATAATACATATACTGCCTAGCCCTGTACTGTGTATAATACATATACTGCTAGACCTGTACTGTGTATAATACATATACTGCTAGACCTGTACTGTGTATAATACATATACTGCCCTGCCCTGTACTGTGTATAATACATATACTGCTAGATCTGTACTGTGTATAATACATATACTGCTAGACCTGTACTGTGTATAATACATATACTGCTAGATCTGTACTGTGTATAATACATATACTGCTAGACCTGTACTGTGTATAATATATATACTGCCCTGTACTGTGTTTACATTACTGCTAGCCTGTACTGTGTATAATACATATACTGCTAGATCTGTACTGTGTATAATACATATACTGCTCCTCTGCGCTGTACTGTGTATAATACATATACTGCTAGATCTGTACTGTGTATAATACATATACTGCTAGATCTGTACTGTGTATAATACATATACTGCTAGATCTGTACTGTGTATAATACATATACTGCTAGATCTGTACTGTGTATAATATATATACTGCTAGATCTGTACTGTGTATAATACATATACTGCCCTGTACTGTGTATAATACATATACTGCTAGATCTGTATTAATACATATACTGCTGCTGTACTGTGTATAATACATATACTGCTAGATCTGTACTGTGTATAATACATATACTGCTAGACCTGTACTGTGTATAATACATATACTGCTAGATCTGTACTGTGTATAATACATATACTGCTAGATCTGTACTGTGTACTGTGTATAATACATATACTGCTAGATCTGTACTGTGTATAATACATATACTGCCCTGCCCTGTACTGTGTATAATACATATACTGCTAGATCTGTACTGTGTATAATACATATACTGCTAGATCTGTACTGTGTATAATACATATACTGCCCTGCCCTGTACTGTGTATAATACATATACTGCTAGATCTGTACTGTGTATAATACATATACTGCTAGATCTGTGTACTGTGTATAATACATATACTGCCCTAGCCCTGTACTGTGTATAATACATATACTGCTAGACCTGTACTGTGTATAATACATATACTGCTAGATCCTGTGTTTCTTCTGCCCTTACTGTGTATAATACATATACTGCTAGATCTGTACTGTGTATAATACATATACTGCTAGATCTGTACTGTGTATAATACATATACTGCTAGATCTGTACTGTGTATAATACATATACTGCTAGACCTGTACTGTGTATAATACATATACTGCTAGACCTGTACTGTGTATAATACATATACTGCCCTGCCCTGTACTGTGTATAATATATATACTGCCCTAGCCCTGTACTGTGTATAATACATATACTGCTAGATCCTGTACTGTGTATAATACATATACTGCTAGACCTGTACTGTGTATAATACATATACTGCCCTGCCCTGTACTGTGTATAATACATATACTGCGTACTTCTGCCCTGTACTGTGTATAATACATATACTGCGCTGTGTGTATATACATTACTGCCCTGCCCTGTACTGTGTATAATACATATACTGCCCTGCCCTGTACTGTGTATAATACATATACTGCTAGATCTGTACTGTGTATAATACATATACTGTTGTTTACCTCTGTACTGTGTATAATACATATACTGCTAGATCTGTACTGTGTATAATACATATACTGCTAGATCTGTACTGTGTATAATACATATACTGCCCTGCCCTGTACTGTGTATAATACATATACTGCTAGATCTGTACTGTGTATAATACATATACTGCTAGATCTGTACTGTGTATAATACATATACTGCTAGACCTGTACTGTGTATAATACATATACTGCTAGATCTGTACTGTGTATAATACATATACTGCCCTTGTACTGTGTATAATACATATACTGCCTAGCTGTACTGTGTATAATACATATACTGCCCTGCCCTGTACTGTGTATAATACATATACTGCTAGATCTGTACTGTGTATAATACATATACTGCTAGACCTGTACTGTGTATAATACATATACTGCCCTGCCCTGTACTGTGTATAATACATATACTGCTAGATCTGTACTGTGTATAATACATATACTGCTAGACCTGTACTGTGTATAATACATATACTGCTAGACCTGTACTGTGTATAATACATATACTGCTAGACCTGTACTGTGTATAATACATATACTGCTAGACCTGTACTGTGTATAATACATATACTGCTAGACCTGTACTGTGTATAATACATATACTGCTAGACCTGCCCTGTACTGTGTATAATACATATACTGCTAGATCTGTACTGTGTATAATACATATACTGCTAGACCTGTACTGTGTATAATACATATACTGCTAGACCTGTACTGTGTATAATACATATACTGCTAGACCTGTACTGTGTATAATACATATACTGCCTAGACCTGTACTGTGTATAATACATATACTGCCTAGACCTGTACTGTGTATAATATATATACTGCCTAGACCTGTACTGTGTATAATACATATACTGCCCTGACCTGTACTGTGTATAATACATATACTGCCCTGCCCTGTACTGTGTATAATACATATACTGCTAGATCTGTACTGTGTATAATACATATACTGCTAGACCTGTACTGTGTATAATACATATACTGCTAGACCTGTACTGTGTATAATACATATACTGCTAGACCTGTACTGTGTATAATACATATACTGCCCTGTACTGTGTATAATACATATACTGCTAGACCTGTACTGTGTATAATACATATACTGCTAGATCTGTACTGTGTATAATACATATACTGCTAGATCTGTACTGTGTATAATACATATACTGCTAGATCTGTACTGTGTATAATACATATACTGCTAGATCTGTACTGTGTATAATACATATACTGCTAGATCTGTACTGTGTATAATACATATACTGCTAGACCTGTACTGTGTATAATACATATACTGCCCGCCCTGCGTGTATAATACATATACTGCTAGATCTGTACTGTGTATAATACATATACTGCTAGATCTGTACTGTGTATAATACATATACTGCTAGCCCTGTACTGTGTATAATACATATACTGCTAGATCTGTACTGTGTATAATACATATACTGCCCTGCCCTGTACTGTGTATAATACATATACTGCTAGACCTGTACTGTGTATAATACATATACTGCTAGATCTGTACTGTGTATAATACATATACTGCCCTGCCCTGTACTGTGTATAATACATATACTGCTAGATCTGTACTGTGTATAATACATATACTGCTAGATCTGTGACTGTGTATAATACATATACTGCTACTCCCCTGTACTGTGTATATACATATACTGCCCTGCCCTGTACTGTGTATAATACATATACTGCTAGATCTGTACTGTGTATAATACATATACTGCTAGACCTGTACTGTGTATAATACATATACTGCTAGATCTGTACTGTGTATAATACATATACTGCCGCTGTACTGTGTATAATACATATACTGCTAGATCTGTACTGTGTATAATACATATACTGCTAGATCTGTACTGTGTATAATACATATACTGCTAGATCTGTACTGTGTATAATACTGTACTGTGTATAATACATATACTGCCCTGCCCTGTACTGTGTATAATACATATACTGCTAGATCTGTACTGTGTATAATACATATACTGCTAGACCTGTACTGTGTATAATACATATACTGCTAGATCTGTACTGTGTATAATACATATACTGCCCTAGCCCTGTACTGTGTATAATACATATACTGCCCTGCCCTGTACTGTGTATAATACATATACTGCTAGATCTGTACTGTGTATAATACATATACTGCCCTGCCCTGTACTGTGTATAATACATATACTGCTAGATCTGTACTGTGTATAATACATATACTGCTAGACCTGTACTGTGTATAATACATATACTGCTAGATCTGTACTGTGTATAATACATATACTGCTAGATCTGTACTGTGTATAATACATATACTGCCCTGCCCTGTACTGTGTATAATACATATACTGCCTGGCTGTACTGTGTTATCATTCTGCCCTGCCCTGTACTGTGTATAATACATATACTGCTAGACCTGTACTGTGTATAATACATATACTGCTAGATCTGTACTGTGTATAATACATATACTGCTAGACCTGTACTGTGTATAATACATATACTGCTAGATCTGTACTGTGTATAATACATATACTGCCCTGCCCTGTACTGTGTATAATACATATACTGCCCTGTACTGTGTATAATACATATACTGCTAGACCTGTACTGTGTATAATACATATACTGCTAGATCTGTACTGTGTATAATACATATACTGCTAGACCTGTACTGTGTATAATACATATACTGCTAGATCTGTACTGTGTATAATACATATACTGCTAGACCTGTACTGTGTATAATACATATACTGCCCTCCCTGTACTGTGTATAATACATATACTGCTAGATCTGTACTGTGTATAATACATATACTGCCCTAGACCTGTACTGTGTATAATACATATACTGCTAGATCTGTACTGTGTATAATACATATACTGCCCTGCCTCTGTACTGTGTATAATACATATACTGCCCTGCCCTGTACTGTGTATAATACATATACTGCTAGATCTGTACTGTGTATAATACATATACTGCTAGACCTGTACTGTGTATAATACATATACTGCTACTGCACCTGTACTGTGTATAATACATATACTGCTAGATCTGTACTGTGTATAATACATATACTGCTAGACCTGTACTGTGTATAATACATATACTGCTAGACCTGTACTGTGTATAATACATATACTGCTAGATCTGTACTGTGTATAATACATATACTGCTAGACCTGTACTGTGTATAATACATATACTGCTAGACCCTGTACTGTGTATAATACATATACTGCTAGATCTGTACTGTGTATAATACATATACTGCTAGACCTGTACTGTGTATAATACATATACTGCTAGACCTGTACTGTGTATAATACATATACTGTCCTGCTCGTGTATAATACATATACTGCTAGATCTGTACTGTGTATAATACATATACTGCTAGATCTGTACTGTGTATAATACATATACTGCCCTGCCCTGTACTGTGTATAATATATATACTGCCCTGCCCTGTACTGTGTATAATACATATACTGCTAGACCTGTACTGTGTATATTCTCGCTGCTGTACTGTGTATAATACATATACTGCTAGATCTGTACTGTGTATAATACATATACTGCTAGATCTGTACTGTGTATAATACATATACTGCTAGATCTGTACTGTGTATAATACATATACTGCTAGATCTGTACTGTGTATAATACATATACTGCCCTGTACTGTGTATTCTTCTGCCCTGTGTATAATACATATACTGCTAGATCTGTACTGTGTATAATACATATACTGCCCTGCCGACTGTACTGTGTATAATACATATACTGCCCTGCCCTGTACTGTGTATAATACATATACTGCCTGTACTGTGTATAATACATATACTGCTAGAGTCTGTACTGTGTATAATACATATACTGCCCTGCCGCTGTACTGTGTATAATACATATACTGCTAGATCTGTACTGTGTATAATACATATACTGCTAGATCTGTACTGTGTATAATACATATACTGCTAGATCTGTACTGTGTATAATACATATACTGCTAGACCTGTACTGTGTATAATACATATACTGCCCTGTGTACTGTGTATAATACATATACTGCCCTGCCCTGTACTGTGTATAATACATATACTGCCCTGCCCTGTACTGTGTATAATACATATACTGCTAGATCTGTACTGTGTATAATACATATACTGCTAGACCTGTACTGTGTATAATACATATACTGCCCTAGCCCTGTACTGTGTATAATACATATACTGCTAGATCTGTACTGTGTATAATACATATACTGCCCTAACTGCCCTGTACTGTGTATAATACATATACTGCTAGACCTGTACTGTGTATAATACATATACTGCTAGATCTGTACTGTGTATAATACATATACTGCTAGACCTGTACTGTGTATAATACATATACTGCTAGACCTGTACTGTGTATAATACATATACTGCTCCTGTAGTGCTGTGTATAATACATATACTGCTAGACCTGTACTGTGTATAATACATATACTGCTAGATCTGTACTGTGTATAATACATATACTGCCCTGCCCTGTACTGTGTATAATACATATACTGCTAGATCTGTACTGTGTATAATACATATACTGCTAGACTGTACTGTGTATATATATATACTGCCCTGCTGTACTGTGTATAATACATATACTGCTAGACCTGTACTGTGTATAATACATATACTGCCCTGCTAGATCTGTACTGTGTATAATACATATACTGCTAGATCTGTACTGTGTATAATACATATACTGCCCTGCCCTGTTACTGTGTATAATACATATACTGCTAGATCTGTACTGTGTATAATACATATACTGCCCTGCCCTGTACTGTGTATAATACATATACTGCTAGATCTGTACTGTGTATAATACATATACTGCCCTCCCCTGTACTGTGTATAATACATATACTGCTAGATCTGTACTGTGTATAATACATATACTGCCTAGACCTGTACTGTGTATAATACATATACTGCTAGATCCTGTACTGTGTATAATACATATACTGCTAGATCTGTACTGTGTATAATACATATACTGCTAGATCTGTACTGTGTATAATACATATACTGCCCTGTACTGTGTTTACATTCTGCGCTGTACTGTGTATAATACATATACTGCTAGACCTGTACTGTGTATAATACATATACTGCTAGATCTGTACTGTGTATAATACATATACTGCTAGACCTGTACTGTGTATAATACATATACTGCTAGATCTGTACTGTGTATAATACATATACTGCCCTGCCCTGTACTGTGTATAATACATATACTGCTTAGCTGCTGTGTATAATACATATACTGCTAGATCTGTACTGTGTATAATACATATACTGCCCTTGTACTGTGTATAATACATATACTGCCTGTACTGTGTTATTATTCTGCGCTGTACTGTGTATAATACATATACTGCTAGACCTGTACTGTGTATAATACATATACTGCTAGATCTGTACTGTGTATAATACATATACTGCTAGATCTGTACTGTGTATAATACATATACTGCCCTGCCCTGTACTGTGTATAATACATATACTGCTGTGTACTGTGTATAATACATATACTGCCCTGACCTGTACTGTGTATAATACATATACTGCTAGACTGCCCTGTACTGTGTATAATACATATACTGCTAGATCTGTACTGTGTATAATATATATACTGCTAGATCTGTACTGTGTATAATACATATACTGCTAGATCTGTACTGTGTATAATACATATACTGCTAGATCTGTACTGTGTATAATACATATACTGCCCTGCCCTGTACTGTGTATAATACATATACTGCCCTGTACTGTGTATAATACATATACTGCTAGATCTGTACTGTGTATAATACATATACTGCTAGACCTGTACTGTGTATAATACATATACTGCCTAGACCTGTTGTACTGTGTATAATACATATACTGCTAGACCTGTACTGTGTATAATACATATACTGCTAGACCCTGTACTGTGTATAATACATATACTGCTAGATCTGTACTGTGTATAATACATATACTGCTAGATCTGTACTGTGTATAATACATATACTGCTAGATCTGTACTGTGTATAATACATATACTGCTAGATCTGTACTGTGTATAATACATATACTGCTAGACCTGTACTGTGTATAATACATATACTGCTAGATCTGTACTGTGTATAATACATATACTGCCCTAGCCCTGTACTGTGTATAATACATATACTGCTAGATCTGTACTGTGTATAATACATATACTGCCCTGCCCTGTACTGTGTATAATACATATACTGCCCTGCCCTGTACTGTGTATAATACATATACTGCTAGATCTGTACTGTGTATAATACATATACTGCCCTGCTGTACTGTGTATAATACATATACTGCCTAGACCTGTACTGTGTATAATACATATACTGCTAGACCTGTACTGTGTATAATACATATACTGCTAGATCTGTACTGTGTATAATACATATACTGCCCTAGCCCTGTACTGTGTATAATACATATACTGCCCTGCCCTGTACTGTGTATAATACATATACTGCTAGATCTGTACTGTGTATAATACATATACTGCTAGACCTGTACTGTACTGTGTATAATACATATACTGCTAGATCTGTACTGTGTATAATACATATACTGCTAGACCTGTACTGTGTATAATACATATACTGCTAGATCTGTACTGTGTATAATACATATACTGCCCTGCCCTGTACTGTGTATAATACATATACTGCTAGACCTGTACTGTGTATAATACATATACTGCCCTGTACTGTGTATAATACATATACTGCTAGATCTGTACTGTGTATAATACATATACTGCCCTGCCCTGTACTGTGTATAATACATATACTGCCCTGCCCTGTACTGTGTATAATACATATACTGCTAGATCTGTACTGTGTATAATACATATACTGCCTAGATCTGTACTGTGTATAATACATATACTGCTAGACCTGTACTGTGTATAATACATATACTGCTAGATCTGTACTGTGTATAATATATATACTGCTAGATCCTGTACTGTGTATAATACATATACTGCTAGATCTGTCCTGTCTGTGTATAATACATATACTGCTAGATCTGTACTGTGTATAATACATATACTGCCGTACTGCGTCTGTACTGTGTATAATACATATACTGCCCTGCCCTGTACTGTGTATAATACATATACTGCTAGATCTGTACTGTGTATAATACATATACTGCTAGATCTGTACTGTGTATAATACATATACTGCTAGATCTGTACTGTGTATAATATATATACTGCCCTGCCCTGTACTGTGTATAATACATATACTGCCCTGTACTGTGTATAATACATATACTGCTAGATCTGTACTGTGTATAATACATATACTGCTAGATCTGTACTGTGTATAATACATATACTGCTAGATCTGTACTGTGTATAATACATATACTGCCCTGCCCTGTACTGTGTATAATACATATACTGCTAGATCTGTACTGTGTATAATACATATACTGCTAGACCTGTACTGTGTATAATACATATACTGCTAGATCTGTACTGTGTATAATACATATACTGCCCTCCCTGTACTGTGTATAATACATATACTGCTAGATCTGTACTGTGTATAATACATATACTGCTAGATCTGTACTGTGTATAATACATATACTGCTAGATCTGTACTGTGTATAATACATATACTGCCCTGCACTGTGTATATACTGTGCTTGTGTATATACATATACTGCTAGATCTGTACTGTGTATAATACATATACTGCTAGATCTGTACTGTGTATAATACATATACTGCTAGACTGGTTTCTGTACTGTGTATAATACATATACTGCTAGATCTGTACTGTGTATAATACATATACTGCCCTCGCCCCTGTACTGTGTATAATACATATACTGCTAGACCTGCCCTGTACTGTGTATAATACATATACTGCTAGATCTGTACTGTGTATAATACATATACTGCCCTAGCCCTGTACTGTGTATAATACATATACTGCTAGATCTGTACTGTGTATAATACATATACTGCTAGACCTGTACTGTGTATAATACATATACTGCTAGACCTGTACTGTGTATAATACATATACTGCCTACTGCTGTATATAATACATATACTGCCCTGACCCTGTACTGTGTATAATACATATACTGCCCTGCCCTGTACTGTGTATAATACTGTACTGTGTATAATACATATACTGCTAGACCTGTACTGTGTATAATACATATACTGCTAGACCTGTACTGTGTATAATACATATACTGCTAGATCTGTACTGTGTATAATACATATACTGCCCTAGCCCTGTACTGTGTATAATACATATACTGCTAGATCTGTACTGTGTATAATACATATACTGCTAGATCTGTACTGTGTATAATACATATACTGCTAGACCTGTACTGTGTATAATACATATACTGCCCTACCGGTCTGTACTGTGTATAATACATATACTGCTAGACCTGTACTGTGTATAATACATATACTGCCCTGCCCTGTACTGTGTATAATACATATACTGCTAGATCTGTACTGTGTATAATACATATACTGCTAGACCTGTACTGTGTATAATACATATACTGCCCTAGCCCTGTACTGTGTATAATACATATACTGCCCTGCCCTGCCCTGTACTGTGTATAATACATATACTGCTAGATCTGTACTGTGTATAATACATATACTGCTAGATCTGTACTGTGTATAATACATATACTGCTAGATCTGTACTGTGTATAATACATATACTGCTAGATCTGTACTGTGTATAATACATATACTGCTAGACTGTCTGTACTGTGTATAATACATATACTGCTAGATCTGTACTGTGTATAATACATATACTGCTAGATCTGTACTGTGTATAATACATATACTGCCCTAGAGTACTGTGTATAATACATATACTGCTAGACCTGTACTGTGTATAATACATATACTGCTAGATCTGTACTGTGTATAATACATATACTGCTAGATCTGTACTGTGTATAATACATATACTGCTAGATCTGTACTGTGTATAATACATATACTGCTAGACCTGTACTGTGTATAATACATATACTGCTGCTGTACTGTGTATAATACATATACTGCCCTGCCCTGTACTGTGTATAATACATATACTGCCCTGCCCTGTACTGTGTATAATACATATACTGCTAGATCTGTACTGTGTATAATACATATACTGCCCTGCCCTGTACTGTGTATAATACATATACTGCTAGATTGTCTGTGTATAATACATATACTGCCCTGTACTGTGTATAATACATATACTGCTAGATCTGTACTGTGTATAATACATATACTGCCCTGCCCTGTACTGTGTATAATACATATACTGCTAGACTGGTTTCCTGCGCGTACTGTGTATAATACATATACTGCTAGACCTGTACTGTGTATAATACATATACTGCCTAGATCTGTACTGTGTATAATACATATACTGCTAGATCTGTACTGTGTATAATACATATACTGCTAGATCTGTACTGTGTATAATACATATACTGCCCTAGCCCTGTACTGTGTATAATACATATACTGCTAGATCTGTACTGTGTATAATACATATACTGCTAGATCTGTACTGTGTATAATACATATACTGCCCTCCCCTGTACTGTGTATAATACATATACTGTTTTTTGCCCTCCCCTGTACTGTGTATAATACATATACTGCTAGATCTGTACTGTGTATAATACATATACTGCCCCTGCGTACTGTGTATAATACATATACTGCTAGACCTGTACTGTGTATAATACATATACTGCTAGACCTGTACTGTGTATAATACATATACTGCCCTGCCTGTACTGTGTATAATATATATACTGCTACTGCCCTGTACTGTGTATAATACATATACTGCTAGACCTGTACTGTGTATAATACATATACTGCTAGACCTGTACTGTGTATAATACATATACTGCTAGACCTGTACTGTGTATAATACATATACTGCTAGACCTGTACTGTGTATAATACATATACTGCCCTCCCCTGTACTGTGTATAATACATATACTGCTAGACCTGTACTGTGTATAATACATATACTGCTAGCCTGTACTGTGTATAATACATATACTGCTAGACCTGTACTGTGTATAATACATATACTGCCCTGCCTGCCCTGTACTGTGTATAATACATATACTGCTAGACCTGCCCTGTACTGTGTATAATACATATACTGCTAGATCTGTACTGTGTATAATACATATACTGCTAGATCTGTACTGTGTATAATACATATACTGCTAGACCTGTACTGTGTATAATACATATACTGCTAGACCTGTACTGTGTATAATACATATACTGCTAGACCTGTACTGTGTATAATACATATACTGCCCTGCCCTGTACTGTGTATAATACATATACTGCTAGATCTGTACTGTGTATAATACATATACTGCTAGATCTGTACTGTGTATAATACATATACTGCTAGATCTGTACTGTGTATAATACATATACTGACCCTGTACTGTGTATAATACATATACTGCTAGACCTGTACTGTGTATAATACATATACTGCTAGATCTGTACTGTGTATAATACATATACTGCCTAGATCTGTACTGTGTATAATACATATACTGCTAGATCTGTACTGTGTATAATACATATACTGCTAGATCTGTACTGTGTATAATACATATACTGCTAGACCTGTACTGTGTATAATACATATACTGCCCTAGACCTGTACTGTGTATAATACATATACTGCTAGATCTGTACTGTGTATAATACATATACTGCTAGACCTGTACTGTGTATAATACATATACTGCCCTGCCCTGTACTGTGTATAATACATATACTGCTAGATCTGTACTGTGTATAATACATATACTGCTAGATCTGTACTGTGTATAATACATATACTGCTAGACCTGTACTGTGTATAATACATATACTGCCCTCCCCTGTACTGTGTATAATACATATACTGCTAGATCTGTACTGTGTATAATACATATACTGCTAGATCTGTACTGTGTATAATACATATACTGCCCTGCACTGCCTGTACTGTGTATAATACATATACTGCTAGATCTGTACTGTGTATAATACATATACTGCTCTACCTGTACTGTGTATAATACATATACTGCTAGATCTGTACTGTGTATAATACATATACTGCTAGATCTGTACTGTGTATAATACATATACTGCCCTAGATCTGTACTGTGTATAATACATATACTGCTAGATCTGTACTGTGTATAATACATATACTGCTAGATCTGTACTGTGTATAATACATATACTGCCCTAGACCTGTACTGTGTATAATACATATACTGCCCTGCCCTGTACTGTGTATAATACATATACTGCTAGACCTGTACTGTGTATAATACATATACTGCTAGACCTGTACTGTGTATAATATATACTGCCTGGTACTGTGTATAATACATATACTGCTAGATCTGTACTGTGTATAATACATATACTGCTAACTGCGATCTGTACTGTGTATAATACATATACTGCTAGATCTGTACTGTGTATAATATATATACTGCTAGACCTGTACTGTGTATAATACATATACTGCTAGATCTGTACTGTGTATAATACATATACTGCCCTGCCCTGTACTGTGTATAATACATATACTGCTAGATCTGTACTGTGTATAATATATATACTGCTAGACCTGTACTGTGTATAATACATATTCTGCCTGAGCCCTGTACTGTGTATAATACATATACTGCTAGATCTGTACTGTGTATAATATATATACTGCTAGACCTGTACTGTGTATAATACATATACTGCTAGACCTGCCTGTACTGTGTATAATACATATACTGCTAGATCTGTACTGTGTATAATACATATACTGCCCTGCCCTGTACTGTGTATAATATATATACTGCCCTGCCCTGTACTGTGTATTACATATACTGCCCTGGTTCGCCCTGTCTGTACTGTGTATAATACATATACTGCTAGATCTGTACTGTGTATAATACATATACTGCTAGATCTGTACTGTGTATAATACATATACTGCTAGATCTGTACTGTGTATAATACATATACTGCCCTGTCTGTGTATTACATATACTGCTAGATCTGTACTGTGTATAATACATATACTGCCCTGGCCCTGTACTGTGTATAATACATATACTGCTAGATCTGTACTGTGTATAATACATATACTGCTAGATCTGTACTGTGTATAATACATATACTGCCCTGCCCTGTACTGTGTATAATACATATACTGCTAGATCTGTACTGTGTATAATACATATACTGCTCGCCCTGTACTGTGTATAATACATATACTGCTAGATCTGTACTGTGTATAATACATATACTGCCCTGTGTATATCATTACTGCCCTGCCCTGTACTGTGTATAATACATATACTGCCCTGCCCTGTACTGTGTATAATACATATACTGCTAGATCTGTACTGTGTATAATACATATACTGCTAGATCTGTACTGTGTATAATACATATACTGCTAGATCTGTACTGTGTATAATACATATACTGCTAGATCTGTACTGTGTATAATACATATACTGCCCTCCCCTGTACTGTGTATAATACATATACTGCTAGATCTGTACTGTGTATAATACATATACTGCCCTGCCCTGTACTGTGTATAATACATATACTGCCCTAGACTCTGTACTGTGTATAATACATATACTGCCCTAGCCCTGTACTGTGTATAATACATATACTGCTAGACCTGTACTGTGTATAATACATATACTGCGCTGCTGTGTTATTTTCTGCCCTGTACTGTGTATAATACATTTACTGCTAGATCTGTACTGTGTATAATACATATACTGCCCTGCACTGCCCTGTACTGTGTATAATACATATACTGCCCTGCCCTGTACTGTGTATAATACATATACTGCTAGACCTGTACTGTGTATAATACATATACTGCTAGATCTGTACTGTGTATAATATATATACTGCCCTGCCCTGTACTGTGTATAATACATATACTGCTAGATCTGTACTGTGTATAATACATATACTGCTAGACCTGTACTGTGTATAATACATATACTGCCCTGCCCTGTACTGTGTATAATACATATACTGCTGGCTGTACTGTGTATATACATTCTGCTCCCCTGTACTGTGTATAATACATATACTGCCCTGCCCTGTACTGTGTATAATACATATACTGCTAGATCTGTACTGTGTATAATACATATACTGCCCTAGACCTGCCCTGTACTGTGTATAATACATATACTGCCCTGGCCCTGTACTGTGTATAATACATATACTGCTAGACCTGTACTGTGTATAATACATATACTGCTAGACCTGTACTGTGTATAATACATATACTGCCTAGCCCTGTACTGTGTATAATACATATACTGCTAGACCTGTACTGTGTATAATACATATACTGCTAGATCTGTACTGTGTATAATACATATACTGCCTTGCCCTGTACTGTGTATAATACATATACTGCTAGACCTGTACTGTGTATAATACATATACTGCCTAGCCCTGTACTGTGTATAATACATATACTGCTAGATCTGTACTGTGTATAATACATATACTGCTAGACCTGTACTGTGTATAATACATATACTGCTAGATCTGTACTGTGTATAATACATATACTGCTAGATCTGTACTGTGTATAATACATATACTGCTAGATCTGTGACTGTGTATAATACATATACTGCTAGACCTGTACTGTGTATAATACATATACTGCCTAGACCTGTACTGTGTATAATACATATACTGCTAGATCTGTACTGTGTATAATACATATACTGCTAGATCTGTACTGTGTATAATACATATACTGCTAGACCTGTACTGTGTATAATACATATACTGCTTGCTCTGTACTGTGTATAATACATATACTGCTAGACCTGTACTGTGTATAATACATATACTGCCCTACCCTGTACTGTGTATAATACATATACTGCTAGATCTGTACTGTGTATAATACATATACTGCTAGATCTGTACTGTGTATAATACATATACTGCTAGATCTGTACTGTGTATAATACATATACTGCCCTGCCCTGTACTGTGTATAATACATATACTGCTAGACCTTGCCCTGTACTGTGTATAATACATATACTGCTAGATCTGTACTGTGTATAATACATATACTGCTAGATCTGTACTGTGTATAATACATATACTGCCCTGCCCTGTACTGTGTATAATACATATACTGCTAGATCTGTACTGTGTATAATACATATACTGCTAGACCTGTACTGTGTATAATACATATACTGCCCTGCCCTGTACTGTGTATAATACATATACTGCTAGATCTGTACTGTGTATAATACATATACTGCCCTGCCCTGTACTGTGTATAATACATATACTGCTAGACCTGTACTGTGTATAATACATATACTGCTAGATCTGTACTGTGTATAATACATATACTGCTAGACCTGTACTGTGTATAATACATATACTGCTAGATCTGTACTGTGTATAATACATATACTGCTAGACCTGTACTGTGTATAATACATATACTGCTAGACCTGTACTGTGTATAATACATATACTGCCCTGGCGTACTGTGTATAATACATATACTGCCCTCCCCTGTACTGTGTATAATACATATACTGCCCTGCCCTGTACTGTGTATAATACATATACTGCTAGATCTGTACTGTGTATAATACATATACTGCCCTGCCCTGTACTGTGTATAATACATATACTGCTAGATCTGTACTGTGTATAATACATATACTGCTAGATCTGTACTGTGTATAATACATATACTGCCTAGCTGTGTCCTGTACTGCGCTGTCTGTGTATAATACATATACTGCTAGACCTGTACTGTGTATAATACATATACTGCTAGCCCTGTACTGTGTATAATACATATACTGCTAGATCTGTACTGTGTATAATACATATACTGCCCTGCCCTGTACTGTGTATAATACATATACTGCCTAGATCTGTACTGTGTATAATACATATACTGCCCTGCCCTGTACTGTGTATAATACATATACTGCTAGACCTGTACTGTGTATAATACATATACTGCTAGATCTGTACTGTGTATAATACATATACTGCTAGACCTGTACTGTGTATAATACATATACTGCTAGATCTGTACTGTGTATAATACATATACTGCTAGACCTGTACTGTGTATAATACATATACTGCTAGATCTGTACTGTGTATAATACATATACTGCTAGATCTGTACTGTGTATAATACATATACTGCTAGATCTGTACTGTGTATAATACATATACTGCTAGATCTGTACTGTGTATAATACATATACTGCTAGACCTGTACTGTGTATAATACATATACTGCCCTGCCCTGTACTGTGTATAATACATATACTGCTAGACCTGTACTGTGTATAATACATATACTGCCCTCCCCTGTACTGTGTATAATACATATACTGCCCTGCCCTGTACTGTGTATAATACATATACTGCTAGATCTGTACTGTGTATAATACATATACTGCTAGACTGCTGTACTGTGTATAATACATATACTGCCCCTAGCGTACTGTGTATAATACATATACTGCTAGACCTGTACTGTGTATAATACATATACTGCTAGATCTGTACTGTGTATAATACATATACTGCTAGATCTGTACTGTGTATAATACATATACTGCTAGACCTGTACTGTGTATAATACATATACTGCCTTGCCCTGTACTGTGTATAATACATATACTGCTAGATCTGTACTGTGTATAATACATATACTGCTAGATCTGTACTGTGTATAATACATATACTGCCCTGACCTGTACTGTGTATAATACATATACTGCTACGGTATATCATTACTGCTAGATCTGTACTGTGTATAATACATATACTGCCCTGCCCTGTACTGTGTATAATACATATACTGCTAGATCTGTACTGTGTATAATACATATACTGCTAGATCTGTACTGTGTATAATACATATACTGCCCTGCCCTGTACTGTGTATAATACATATACTGCTAGATCTGTACTGTGTATAATACATATACTGCCCTCCCCTGTACTGTGTATAATACATATACTGCTAGACCTGTACTGTGTATAATACATATACTGCTAGATCTGTACTGTGTATAATACATATACTGCTAGATCTGTACTGTGTATAATACATATACTGCTAGACCTGTACTGTGTATAATACATATACTGCTAGATCTGTACTGTGTATAATACATATACTGCTAGATCTGTACTGTGTATAATACATATACTGCTAGATCTGTACTGTGTATAATATATATACTGCCCTGCCCTGTACTGTGTATAATACATATACTGCTAGATCTGTACTGTGTATAATACATATACTGCTAGATCTGTACTGTGTATAATACATATACTGCTAGATCTGTACTGTGTATAATACATATACTGCTAGATCTGTACTGTGTATAATACATATACTGCTAGATCTGTACTGTGTATAATACATATACTGCCCTAGCCTGTACTGTGTATAATACATATACTGCTAGACCTGTACTGTGTATAATACATATACTGCTAGCTGTTATTGTACTGTGTATAATACATATACTGCTAGATCTGTACTGTGTATAATACATATACTGCTCCCTAGATCTGTACTGTGTATAATACATATACTGCTAGACCTGTACTGTGTATAATACATATACTGCCCTTGTACTGTGTATAATACATATACTGCCCTGCCCTGTACTGTGTATAATACATATACTGCCCTAGATCTGTACTGTGTATAATACATATACTGCTAGATCTGTACTGTGTATAATACATATACTGCTAGATCTGTACTGTGTATAATACATATACTGCCCTAGCCCTGTACTGTGTATAATACATATACTGCTAGATCTGTACTGTGTATAATACATATACTGCTAGATCTGTACTGTGTATAATACATATACTGCCCTGCCCTGGTACTGTGTATAATACATATACTGCTAGATCTGTACTGTGTATAATACATATACTGCCCAGCCCTGTACTGTGTATAATACATATACTGCCCTGCCCTGTACTGTGTATAATACATATACTGCTAGACTGTCTGTGTATAATACATATACTGCCCTGCCCTGTACTGTGTATAATACATATACTGCCCTGCCCTGTACTGTGTATAATACATATACTGCGCCTAGCCCTGTACTGTGTATAATACATATACTGCTAGATCTGTACTGTGTATAATACATATACTGCCCTGCCCTGTACTGTGTATAATACATATACTGCTAGATCTGTTGTGACTCGCGTACTGTGTATAATACATATACTGCTAGACCTGTACTGTGTATAATACATATACTGCCCTCGCTCTGTACTGTGTATAATACATATACTGCTAGATCTGTACTGTGTATAATACATATACTGCCCTGCCCTGTACTGTGTATAATACATATACTGCTAGACCTGTACTGTGTATAATACATATACTGCTAGCCTCTGTACTGTGTATAATACATATACTGCTAGATCTGTACTGTGTATAATACATATACTGCTAGATCTGTACTGTGTATAATACATATACTGCCCCTAGAGCTGTGTGTATAATACATATACTGCTAGACCTGTACTGTGTATAATACATATACTGCTAGATCTGTACTGTGTATAATACATATACTGCTAGATCCTGTACTGTGTATAATACATATACTGCTAGATCTGTACTGTGTATAATACATATACTGCTAGATCTGTACTGTGTGTATACTATCATACATATATGCCCTGCCCTGTACTGTGTATAATACATATACTGCTAGATCTGTACTGTGTATAATACATATACTGCCAGCTGTACTGTGTATAATACATATACTGCTAGATCTGTACTGTGTATAATACATATACTGCACTGCCCTGTACTGTGTATAATACATATACTGCTAGACCTGTACTGTGTATAATACATATACTGCTAGACCTGTACTGTGTATAATACATATACTGCTAGACCTGTACTGTGTATAATACATATACTGCTAGGTGATCTGTACTGTGTATAATACATATACTGCTAGACCTGTACTGTGTATAATACATATACTGCTAGACCTGTACTGTGTATAATACATATACTGCTAGATCTGTACTGTGTATAATACATATACTGCTAGATCTGTACTGTGTATAATACATATACTGCTAGACCTGTACTGTGTATAATACATATACTGCTAGACCTGTACTGTGTATAATACATATACTGCCCTGGTCCCCCTGTATAGTGTATAATACATATACTGCTAGACCTGTACTGTGTATAATACATATACTGCCCTCCCCTGTACTGTGTATAATACATATACTGCTAAGCCCATACCTCCCAAGTGTGCAGGATTCAGCAGACCAGTTCCTGATTTCACGCCCTGCCTCGGTCACTGGGTCGGTGCCACATCCACCTCCACCACCAACCATGCCCCTACCATAATGAGTACCAGTACCACACTCCCTGCCACTACTACCTCCACCACTAGTGATGTCTTTCTCTTCCTCCTCTACTTGCAAAAATGTAGACTGTTCTCATCCAGATCATCAAAAAGAGGAGGAATATTGCTCTAACTAGAAGAAATATCTGCCTCAGAAGGTGTTGTATGACTGCCAGGTATCTGTGTCAGTGAAGAAGATGTAGGAGACGTGGGTAACAGTCCAGAAAGGCCGCACACAGAAACCTGACTCAAAATCACATCACTTCAGCTGCAAAATCCTCCTGTGACTGAGACGAGCCAGCTAAAGAATCAAAACTGTCATCTTCATTTTCAAAAAGTACAAAAATCCTGCAGCTACTGGCAGTGCCAGCAAAACATGAAGTAGTGTCGTTGTTGCCACCCACAATATTATTGTTAGTACTTGCACAAGTGTTTCCTCTTCCCCCCTCCTTTTGCCTGCCCTATTTGTTTCCAGTCATTTTACTTCACACTGCATAATAAAATAAATACAAAAAAAGCAAATAGCAAAGTACTGGTCAGCGTGCAGCAGTGGTCAGCCTGCAGCATTAGTCGGTGTCTAGCACTAGTCAGCGTGCAGCAGTGGTCAGCGTGCAGCAGTAGGAGGATAGTGAGGAGGCTCTGAGGAATTGCTTTGACACAACTGCATAGGAAGACTTTCAGGACTCCTATGGGGAGGACATGGAAGGTCTCACACACTGCATATTGGACTACATTAATTTTTGTGTGGACAATCACAGTACCCACAACACGGTACTAACAACAAACAATGATTAACCCTGATTGTCACGATCTCAATTGATGAACTCTTTGTTTTGCTAGTACCAATCCCTTAGTAAGATGGCGTTTTGTGTGTTTCCTGTCCGTGGTCATCTTGGTTCCTGTTTGTTGATTATTTGTACTCCTGCACCCGATCACTCAGTGCCTGAGTATTGTGTTTGAAGCTTCTGACAATTCTTGAGCTGGGGCCTACTGAGTTAGTTTTATACTACCAGTGCTTTACAAGTTCCAGCATACTACTTGCTGCACTTTGGATACCTGCTACTACCAGTGCACTACAAGTTCCAGCTTACCTGTGACTACCTGCTACACTGTGGATACCTGTTGCACTACAGATCCCAGCCATTGGTCTCCGGAAGTCCGGTAAGAGAGTCTTGACAGAATACTCAGGCCATGATAACAGAGATCTCTGGCTCAGAGTTTGGAGGTGCGTTTTAGGAAATAATACAATCTTACCACCACTATGCACTCTGAGATGCAGTCCTTAAAAGCAAGAATCGATGCAATAGACGGACAATCTAACCATAACGCCCAGGTGTTCGGTCAAGCAATTCAAGATCTACGTAGCCGGGCAACGCAATTGGAGTCACAGGTAACCGTTCCCGCTGCCATTCCTATTCTTAAGTTACCGCCTTTTTGATTTGGCGGTGAACGTTGATAAGTTCTGTGGCTTCATAAATCAATGCCGGTTGTATTTTGACGCCCACGCAAGCCAGTTCACGACTGATCGGTCCAAGATATAGTGTATCATCATGCTTCTGACTCACAAAGCCTTAGCTTGGGCCAACCCTTTAATTGAGACTGATGATCCTCTCTTAAACAACGTGACAAATTTCCTTACAGCTATGTGTCAAATGTTTGACGATCCTAATCGGTGTGTGCTACTGCTAAAGTAACTATATTAACTTTACGTCAGGGCAGGCGTTCTGTCACAGACTGTGCTATGGAGTTCCGAAGATGGGCTATTGATACGAACTGGAACAATGATGCTCAGCTTCCACTTTTCCATAAAGGTTTATTCAGTACTGTTAATGATGAGCTTGACCGAGCTGAGGCTCCCTCCGGCTTGGATAATTTTATTAACCATTGTATCCATATTGATACTCGTATTACAGAACGCAGACGAGAGAGAGAGAGAGATGGGTCGCCTTGAATGGGAGTAAAAGTTTTTCTCCTTCCTCGTCTGTTAAGGGTCCCCTGAGCAAGTCTCCCCGGGAGGCCAAGCCCGAACCTATGCAGGTAGATTCCCTACAGAGGCGTCAGAGTAAGGACCATAAGGAACATAAGCTTTGAGAAGGCTTGTGCTTGTACTGTGGTTGTCCGGGTCACTTCCTTATGAACTGTCCTAATCGTCCACTTAGAACCGCTGCAGCACTTGCTGAATGTGACTTCTCTGACTCTGAGTCAGTTGTTTCAGAGCCAGCTCTACCTCTGAACGCTGTCATATCCTCTGTTGTTCCTCACATTGAAAGAAGGGATCACACTGCCTTCTCCCTATCCAGATCTTGATCAATTCTCAGTGGATTTCTAGTACAGCTGTGATAGATTCAGGAGCCAGTGGAAACTTTATAGACGTTTCGTTTGCTAAGAAGCATGGGATAAGATTCCGGAAGAGGGCTTCTCCTGTGGTGTTGGAGACAGTGGATGGATCTCCACTAGTCTCAGGACCAGTGGATCAGGAGACCGTACCCCTGAGGATCCTTTTGAAACCAGATCATCAAGAGATACTTACTTTTATGCTGATCACTTCTCTGCATTTTCCTATTATTTTGGGTTTCCCCTGGTTACAGACCCAGAACCCTGTTATCAACTGGGAAACAAAGGAGATACGTTTTCCAGGGAAACACATCCCTGCTATTATTGGGACTACAGATCCAGCTCCAGTTCTGAGCCTACCTCCTGCTACTATGGAGACACAAGATCCAGCTCCAGTTCTGAGCCTACCTCCTGCTACTATGGCGACACAAGATCCAGCTCCAGTTCTGAGCCTACCTCCTGCTACTATGGAGACACAAGATCCAGCTCCAGTTCTGAGCCTACCCCCTACTACTATGGAGACACAAGATCCAGCTCCAGTTCTGAGCCTACCTCCTGCTACTATGGAGACACAAGATCCAGCTCCAGTTCTGAGCCTACCTCCTGCTACTATGGAGACACAAGATCCAGCTCCAGTTCTGAGCCTACCCACTACTACTATGGAGACTCAAGATCCAGCTCCAGTTCTGAGCCTACCTCCTGCTACTATGGAGACACAAGATCCAGCTCCAGTTCTGAGCCTACCTCCTACTACTATGGAGACACAAGATCCAGCTCCAGTTCTGAGCCTACCTCCTGCTACTATGGAGACACAAGATCCAGCTCCAGTTCTGAGCCTACCCCCTACTACTATGGAGACTCAAGATCCAGCTCCAGTTCTGAGCCTACCTCCTGCTACTATGGAGACACAAGATCCAGCTCCAGTTCTGAGCCTACCTCCTACTACTATGGAGACACAAGATCCAGCTCCAGTTCTGAGCCTACCTCCTGCTACTATGGAGACACAAGATCCAGCTCCAGTTCTGAGCCTACCCCCTACTACTATGGAGACTCAAGATCCAGCTCCAGTTCTGAGCCTACCCACTACTACTATGGAGACACAAGATCCAGCTCCAGTTCTGAGCCTACCTACTGCTACTATGGAGACACAAGATCCAGCTCCAGTTCTGAGCCTACCCACTACTACTATGGAGACACAAGATCCAGCTCCAGTTCTGAGCCTACCTACTGCTACTATGGAGACACAAGATCCAGCTCCAGTTCTGAGCCTACCTCCTGCTACTATGGAGACACAAGATCCAGCTCCAGTTCTGAGCCTACCCCCTACTACTATGGAGACACAAGATCCAGCTCCAGTTCTGAGCCTACCTCCTGCTACTATGGAGACACAAGATCCAGCTCCAGTTCTGAGCCTACCCACTACTACTATGGAGACACAAGATCCAGCTCCAGTTCTGAGCCTACCTCCTGCTACTATGGAGACACAAGATCCAGCTCCAGTTCTGAGCCTACCCACTACTACTATGGAGACACAAGATCCAGCTCCAGTTCTGAGCCTACCTCCTGCTACTATGGAGACACAAGATCCAGCTCCAGTTCTGAGCCTACCTCCTATTTATGAGAGCTTTGCTGATGTCTGTGATAAGAAGAAAGCAAATCAACTTCCTCCACATCGTCCGTATGATTGCCCCATAGAGCTTCGGCCAGGTGCGGCTATACCTTTCAGCAACATTTATCCGCTAGAAGACCAGCATTGAAACATCTCAAAACATACATCGATGAGAATTTGGCTAAAGGATTCATTCCTGCCTCTTCATTCTCAGCAGGGGCTCCTATATTCTTTAAGAAAAAGGATGGTTCTCTCCGACCCTGCATAGACTATCGAGAGCTTAACAAAGTTACAATTAGAAACCGTTATCCTTTGCTTTAATTCCAGAACTGCTGGAGAGAGTACAGCAGCCCAAGATCTTCACAAAATTAGATCTTCACGGAGCATACTGTATAATTTAGTCCGCATCAGGTCTGGGGATGAATGGAAAACCACCTTTAGATCTCGTTATGGTCACTTTGAATACCTGGTCATGCCGTTTGGGCTTTGTAATGCCCCAGCCACCTTCCAAAACCTAGTAAATTACATTTTCAGGGATCTTCTAGACCTCTTCGTGGTGATCTATCTGGATAAGATTTTGATTTTTTTTTTCTAATTCTCCCGAAGAACATCAACAGCACATGAAGACTGTTTTGGGACGTTTGAGGGAGAATCATCTCAATATAAAGCTTGAAAAGTGCGAGTTCCATAGATCGGAAATTCAATTGTTGGGGTACATGATTACACCACAAGGGCTGAGCATGGACTCTAGTAAAATACAAGCAATCCTTGATTGGCCCATATCCAGGACTATTAAACAAGTTCAGTGCTCTTTTTTTGGATTTGCCAATTTTTATCGACGCTTCATTTAAGAATTTTTCGGGAATTGTCTCCCCTATCACTCAACTTATGAAGAAAATGACAGCTTTTACCTGGTCATCCCAGGCACAAGAAGCCTTTGACTGCTTAAAGACAAAGTTTACTACAGCTTCAGTCTTATTTATTTATTATGCTTACTTGTATAGTGCCAACATATTCTGCAGTGCTTTACAGACATAGACAGTCACTGTCCCATATAGGGCTCACAATCTACATTTCCCTATCAGTATGTCTTTGAAGTGTGGGAAGAAAATGGAGTACCCGGAGGAAAACCACCAAACACGGGGAGAACATACAAACTCCTTGCAGATGTTGTCCTTGGCAAGAGTCGAACCCAGGACTCCAGTGCTAACCACTGAGCCACCGTGCAGTCTTAATTCATCTTGATCCTGAACGAGCCTTCATTGTTGAGGTGGACACTTCTGACTGTGCTATTGGGGCCATCCTCTCACAGAGAACAGGGGAGAAGAGTCTACTGCATCCTTGCGCCTACTTTTCTCAACGACTGTCTCCTGCAGAAAGCAATTATGATGTAGGGAACAAGGAGTTATTGGCTATCATCTCTGCCTTTAAAGAATGGAGGCATCATCTACAGGGCATTTCACAACAAATTATTGTCCTCACTGATCATCGTAATCTGGAGATTATTAGATCAGCAAGATGTCTTTCTCCACGACAGGCTCGCTGGAGTTTTTCTTAATCAATTTAATTTTGTAATTTCTTATAGGCCGGGCTCCCGTAATGGTAAAGCTGATACTCTATCCAGAATTTATTCCGCGGACCCTACTCCTGATACTCCACCCAAGATGATCCTGTCGAATTCCAACTTTTTAGGAGTAATCCACAAACAAGATTTGTTGAGTGACATTAAGGGGGCTTATGATTCAGATCCTTTCCTATCACAACCCACAAATCATGTACGCCTAAGTTTGAGGAATGGAGTATGGGTTCATGGTCAATGTCTGTATATTCCTGAAGGGGTGAGGATTTTGAAGCTGATGCCTGACTCCAAGATGGCAGGTCACAGGAGAATACAGAAGACCCAAGACTTTTTATCTCGTTTTTTCTGGTGGCCTGGCTATCGGAAAGAATTATGTTCGCTCTTGTGACATTTGTGCCAGATATAAAATGCCACGTTCTTCACCAGCAGGATTATTACAACCTCTTCCCATTCCAAACTCGCCCCTGGAGGTCCATCTCTATGGACTTCATTGTGAAATTAATAACCTCCAAGGGGAAAAATACAATATTAGTCGTAGTCGATTGACTGACAAAGGCCGCTCACTTCATTCCCTGTGCAGGTCTACCCTCGGCTAAGGACACTGTTAATTTAATAGTTCAGAATGTCTTTCGTCTACATGAAGTTCCAGATGAAGTTGTATTGGATTGGGGGGTCCAATTTACGGCAAAGTTTTGGCGGGAGTTTTGTTCTGCATTGGACATAAATGTCTGTCTCTTCTCTGCCTTTCATCCGCAATCGAATGGACAGACGGAGCGTACCAATCAGACATTGGAACAATATCTTCGGTGCTATGTCTGTCATCTACAGGATGATTGGGTTGATTTGCTTCCCATGGCAGAATTATCCTATAATAATTTGCAGACTGCTTCTACGAAAGTAACACCTTTCTATGCTAACCTAGGTTATCATCCAAAGATCTTTCCCAGATTTTTACCTCCTGCTCCTGGTCCTGTCATAGTGGATGATCAAGAGCAATTTGTCATTGAGAAGATTTTGGATTCCAGGATCTGCAGGGATTGGTTGCAATACCTTCTCAAATGGCAGAGCTACCCTTCAGAGGAGAATTCCTGGGAACCCCTGGACAACATCAATGCCTCTCGATTAATCAATTTAATTGTAAATATCCTGAGAAGCCTGGTCTGGGATTGTCTGGAGGTGGGAGCAATGTCAGGATCTTAATTGATGAACTCTTTGTTTTGCCAGTACCAATCCTTTAGTAAGATGGCGTTTTGTGTGTTTCCTGTCCGTGGTCATCTTGGTTCCTGCCTGTTGATTATTTAAACTCCTACACCCGATCACTCAGTGCCTGAGTATTGTGTTTGAAGCCAGCTGCATTGTGGATACCAGTGCACTACAAGTTCCAGCCATTGGTCTCCAGAAGCCCAGTAAGAGAGTCTTGACACTGATATAAAGGCTCTTCTCAAAGAGAAGAAGATGTTTTTTACAGTGGGGAAAAAAGTATTTAGTCAGCCACCAATTGTGCAAGTTCTTCCACTTATAAAGATGAGGCCGGCCTGTAATTGTCATCATAGGTAGACCTCAACTATGAGAGACAAAATGAGAAAACTAATCCAGAAAATCACATTGTCTGATTTTTTAAGAATTTATTTGCAAATTATGGTGGAAAATAAGTAATTGGTCAATAACAAAAGTTCATCTCAATCCTTTGTTCTATCTCCTTTGTTGGCAATGACAGAGGTGAAACGTTTCCTGTAAGTCTTCACAAGGTTGGCACACACTGTTGCTGGTATGTTGGCCCATTCCTCCATGCAGATCTCCTCTAGAGCAGGGATGTTTTGGGGCTGTCGCTGGGCAACACGGACTTTCTACTCCCTCCAAAGGTTTTCTATGGGGTTGAGATCTGGAGACTGGCTAGGCCACTCCAGGACCTTGTAATGCTTCTTACGAAGACGCTCCTTCGTTGTCCTGGCGGTGTGCTTGGGATCATTGTCATGCTGAAAGACCCAGCCACGTTTCATCTTCAATGCCCTTGTTGATGGAAGGAGGTTTGCACTCAAAATCTCACGCTCTTGCGTCACCCCCTCTACCTCGTAGATTGTAAGCTCTTGTGTCACCTCTACCTCATAGATTGTAAGCTCTTGTGTCACCCCCTCTACCTCATAGATTGTAAGCTCTTGTGTCACCTCCTCTACCTCATAGATTGTAAGCTCTTGTGTCACCTCTACCTCATAGATTGTAAGCTCTTGTGTCACCTCCTCTACCTCATAGATTGTAAGCTCTTGTGTCACCTCTACCTCATAGATTGTAAGCTCTTGTGTCACCTCCTCTACCTCATAGATTGTAAGCTCTTGTGTCACCTCCTCTACCTCATAGATTGTAAGCTCTTGTGTCACCTCTACCTCATAGATTGTAAGCTCTTGTGTCACCTCCTCTACCTCATAGATTGTAAGCTCTTGTGTCACCCCCTCTACCTCATAGATTGTAAGCTCTTGTGTCACCTCCTCTACCTCATAGATTGTAAGCTCTTGTGTCACCTCTACCTCATAGATTGTAAGCTCGTGTCACCTCCTCTACCTCATAGATTGTAAGCTCTTGTGTCACCTCTACCTCATAGATTGTAAGCTCTTGTGTCACCTCCTCTACCTCATAGATTGTAAGCTCCGTGTCACCCCCTCTACCTCATAGATTGTAAGCTCTTGTGTCACCTCCTCTACCTCATAGATTGTAAGCTCTTGTGTCACCTCTACCTCATAGATTGTAAGCTCTTGTGTCACCTCCTCTACCTCATAGATTGTAAGCTCTTGTGTCACCTCCTCTACCTCATAGATTGTAAGCTCTTGTGTCACCTCCTCTACCTCATAGATTGTAAGCTCTTGTGTCACCCCCTCTACCTCATAGATTGTAAGCTCTTGTGTCACCTCTACCTCATAGATTGTAAGCTCTTGTGTCACCTCCTCTACCTCATAGATTGTAAGCTCTTGTGTCACCTCCTCTACCTCATAGATTGTAAGCTCTTGTGTCATCTCCTCTACCTCATAGATTGTAAGCTCTTGTGTCACCACCTCTACCTCATAGATTGTAAGCTCTTGTGTCACCTCCTCTACCTCATAGATTGTAAGCTCTTGTGTCACCACCTCTACCTCATAGATTGTAAGCTCTTGTGTCACCTCCTCTACCTCATAGATTGTAAGCTCTTGTGTCACCTCCTCTACCTCATAGATTGTAAGCTCTTGTGTCACCTCCTCTACCTCATAGATTGTAAGCTCTTGTGTCACCTCCTCTACCTCATAGATTGTAAGCTCTTGTGTCACCTCCTCTACCTCATAGATTGTAAGCTCTTGTGTCACCTCTACCTCATAGATTGTAAGCTCTTGTGTCACCTCTACCTCATAGATTGTAAGCTCTTGTGTCACCCCCTCTACCTCATAGATTGTAAGCTCTTGTGTCACCTCTACCTCATAGATTGTAAGCTCTTGTGTCACCTCTACCTCATAGATTGTAAGCTCTTGTGTCACCTCCTCTACCTCATAGATTGTAAGCTCTTGTGTCACCTCGTCTACCTCATAGACTGTAAGCTCTTGTGTCACCTCTACCTCATAGATTGTAAGCTCTTGTGTCACCTCTACCTCATAGATTGTAAGCTCTTGTGTCACCTCTACCTCATAGAGCGTAAGCTCTTGTGTCACCCCCTCTACCTCATAGATTGTAAGCTCTTGTGTCACCTCTACCTCATAGATTGTAAGCTCTTGTGTCACCTCCTCTACCTCATAAATTGTAAGCTCTTGTGTCACCTCTACCTCATAGATTGTAAGCTCTTGTGTCACCTCTACCTCATAGATTGTAAGCTCTTGTGTCACCTCTACCTCATAGATTGTAAGCTCTTGTGTCACCTCTACCTCATAGAGCGTAAGCTCTTGTGTCACCTCCTCTACCTCATAGATTGTAAGCTCTTGTGTCACCTCCTCTACCTCATAGATTGTAAGCTCTTGTGTCACCTCTACCTCATAGATTGTAAGCTCTTGTGTCACCTCTACCTCATAGATTGTAAGCTCTTGTGTCACCTCCTCTACCTCATAGACTGTAAGCTCTTGTGTCACCTCCTCTACCTCATAAATTGTAAGCTCTTGTGTCACCTCTACCTCATAGATTGTAAGCTCTTGTGTCACCTCTACCTCATAGATTGTAAGCTCTTGTGTCACCTCTACCTCATAGATTGTAAGCTCTTGTGTCACCTCCTCTACCTCATAGATTGTAAGCTCTTGTGTCACCCCCTCTACCTCATAGATTGTAAGCTCTTGTGTCACCTCCTCTACCTCATAGATTGTAAGCTCTTGTGTCACCTCCTCTACCTCATAGATTGTAAGCTCTTGTGTCACCTCCTCTACCTCATAGATTGTAAGCTCTTGTGTCACCTCCTCTACCTCATAGATTGTAAGCTCTTGTGTCACCTCTACCTCATAGATTGTAAGCTCTTGTGTCACCTCCTCTACCTCATAGATTGTAAGCTCTTGTGTCACCTCCTCTACCTCATAGATTGTAAGCTCTTGTGTCACCTCCTCTACCTCATAGATTGTAAGCTCTTGTGTCACCTCGTCTACCTCATAGATTGTAAGCTCTTGTGTCACCTCCTCTACCTCATAGATTGTAAGCTCTTGTGTCACCTCTACCTCATAGATTGTAAGCTCTTGTGTCACCTCCTCTACCTCATAGATTGTAAGCTCTTGTGTCACCCCCTCTACCTCATAGATTGTAAGCTCTTGTGTCACCTCCTCTACCTCATAGATTGTAAGCTCTTGTGTCACCTCCTCTACCTCATAGATTGTAAGCTCTTGTGTCACCTCCTCTACCTCATAGATTGTAAGCTCTTGTGTCACCTCTACCTCATAGATTGTAAGCTCTTGTGTCACCTCTACCTCATAGATTGTAAGCTCTTGTGTCACCTCCTCTACCTCATAGATTGTAAGCTCTTGTGTCACCTCCTCTACCTCATAGATTGTAAGCTCTTGTGTCACCTCCTCTACCTCATAGATTGTAAGCTCTTGTGTCACCTCTACCTCATAGATTGTAAGCTCTTGTGTCACCTCTACCTCATAGATTGTAAGCTCTTGTGTCACCTCCTCTACCTCATAGAGTGTAAGCTCTTGTGTCACCTCCTCTACCTCATAGATTGTAAGCTCTTGTGTCACCTCCCTACCTCATAGATTGTAAGCTCTTGTGTCACCTCCTCTACCTCATAGATTGTAAGCTCTTGTGTCACCCCCTCTACCTCATAGATTGTAAGCTCTTGTGTCACCTCCTCACCTCATAGATTGTAGGCTCTTGTGTCACCTCCTCTACCTCATAGATTGTAAGCTCTTGTGTCACCTCTACCTCATAGATTGTAAGCTCTTGTGTCACCTCTACCTCATAGATTGTAAGCTCTTGTGTCACCTCTACCTCATAGATTGTAAGCTCTTGTGTCACCTCCTCTACCTCATAGAGTGTAAGCTCTTGTGTCACCTCCTCTACCTCATAGATTGTAAGCTCTTGTGTCACCTCTACCTCATAGATTGTAAGCTCTTGTGTCACCCCCTCTACCTCATAGATTGTAAGCTCTTGTGTCACCCCCTCTACCTCATAGATTGTAAGCTCTTGTGTCACCTCCTCTACCTCATAGATTGTACGCTCTTGTGTCACCTCCTCTACCTCATAGAGTGTAAGCTCTTGTGTCACCTCTACCTCATAGATTGTAAGCTCTTGTGTCACCTCTACCTCATAGATTGTAAGCTCTTGTGTCACCTCTACCTCATAGATTGTAAGCTCTTGTGTCACCTCTACCTCATAGATTGTAAGCTCTTTTGTCACCTCCTCTACCTCATAGATTGTAAGCTCTTGTGTCACCTCCTCTACCTCATAGATTGTAAGCTCTTGTGTCACCTCCTCTACCTCATAGACTGTAAGCTCTTGTGTCACCTCCTCTACCTCATAGATTGTAAGCTCTTGTGTCACCTCCTCTACCTCATAGATTGTAAGCTCTTGTGTCACCCTCTACCTCATAGATTGTAAGCTCTTGTGTCACCTCCTCTACCTCATAGACTGTAAGCTCTTGTGTCACCTCTACCTCATAGATTGTAAGCTCTTGTGTCACCTCCTCTACCTCATAGATTGTAAGCTCTTGTGTCACCTCCTCTACCTCATAGATTGTAAGCTCTGGTGTCACCTCCTCTACCTCATAGATTGTAAGCTCTTGTGTCACCTCTACCTCATAGATTGTAAGCTCTTGTGTCACCTCTACCTCATAGATTGTAAGCTCTTGTGTCACCCCCATACCTCATAGATTGTAAGCTCTTGTGTCCCCTCTACCTCATAGATTGTAAGCTCCTGTTGTCACCTCCTCTACCTCATAGATTGTAAGCTCTTGTGTCACCCCTCTACCTCATAGATTGTAAGCTCTTGTGTCACCTCCTCTACCTCATAGATTGTAAGCTCTTGTGTCACCTCCTCTACCTCATAGATTGTAAGCTCTTGTGTCACCCCCTCTACCTCATAGATTGTAAGCTCTTGTGTCACCTCCTCTACCTCATAGATTGTAAGCTCTTGTGTCACCTCCTACCTCATAGATTGTAAGCTCTTGTGTCACCTCCTCTACCTCATAGATTGTAAGCTCTTGTGTCACCCCCTCTACCTCATAGATTGTAAGCTCTTGTGTCACCTCTACCTCATAGATTGTAAGCTCTTGTGTCACCCCTCTACCTCATAGATTGTAAGCTCTTGTGTCACCTCCTCTACCTCATAGATTGTAAGCTCTTGTGTCACCTCCTCTACCTCATAGATTGTACGCTCTTGTGTCACCTCCTCTACCTCATAGAGTGTAAGCTCTTGTGTCACCTCTACCTCATAGATTGTAAGCTCTTGTGTCACCTCTACCTCATAGATTGTAAGCTCTTGTGTCACCTCCTCTACCTCATAGATTGTAAGCTCTTGTGTCACCACCTCTACCTCATAGATTGTAAGCTCTTGTGTCACCTCCTCTACCTCATAGATTGTAAGCTCTTGTGTCACCTCCTCTACCTCATAGACTGTAAGCTCTTGTGTCACCTCCTCTACCTCATAGATTGTAAGCTCTTGTGTCACCTCCTCTACCTCATAGATTGTAAGCTCCTGTGTCACCTCTACCTCATAGATTGTAAGCTCTTGTGTCACCTCCTCTACCTCATAGATTGTAAGCTCTGGTGTCACCTCCTCTACCTCATAGATTGTAAGCTCTGGTGTCACCTCCTCTACCTCATAGATTGTAAGCTCTTGTGTCACCTCTACCTCATAGATTGTAAGCTCTTGTGTCACCTCTACCTCATAGATTGTAAGCTCTTGTGTCACCCCCTATACCTCATAGATTGTAAGCTCTTGTGTCCCCTCTACCTCATAGATTGTAAGCTCCTGTGTCACCTCCTCTACCTCATAGATTGTAAGCTCTTGTGTCACCTCTACCTCATAGATTGTAAGCTCTTGTGTCACCTCCTCTACCTCATAGATTGTAAGCTCTTGTGTCACCTCCTCTACCTCATAGATTGTAAGCTCTTTGTCACCCCTCTACCTCATAGATTGTAAGCTCTTGTGTCACCCCCTCTACCTCATAGATTGTAAGCTCTTGTGTCACCTCTACCTCATAGATTGTAAGCTCTTGTGAGCAGGGCCCTCAGTCCCAGTGTGTGAATTGACTATTTCCTTGTAATGTATCTTTTTTGTCAGTACTTGAACCCTACAAATTGTACAGTGCTGCGGAATATGTTGGCGCTATATAAATAAAATTATTATTATTATTATTTGAATACACAGTGACAGCAAGCAGAGATCTTGAAGAATTAAGTTATTTTGTGATGTTGCTGAACCTCTTGTGTGTGTTTTGTGTCCTGGGGTTTTTAGTTCATTTTACTTGTACGACCTCTAGTCCATGTGCTTTCTAGCAGAGCTGGATTGGCAGTGAATAATAAAGCCGTTGCTTACAATCCCGATTCCAGTACCTGGCGCTGATGAAGATGAAGTGACTACAAGTGTCTCATTAGTACTTCATGAAAGAACCATTACATCTCCATTCACACGTAATTGCTTCTGAGGAGGCATTTTGTGACTACTTTATCCGGGTTTGTCAGACTTTAGAGCTCGACTCTGTTAGAAATGACGTTTGATCAGTGCCTTCCCCGGGGGACTTCCACCTGCTTCCAAAACTTAAAAAGAACATTCAAAGCAGAAGGAAGAGATAACAAAGAGCGAAACTTCAGAGAAAACGTTCCATCTCGCCTAATGCAAAGGATCCTCGTCTGCAAACAATCAGTCTCGTAATGAAAGTCTCTCAATATTTCATCCCTTTGCTTCCTCATCTGCAGCTCTGAATTTATTAAGACGCAGCTCTGCAGAATCAGGATAATTAGGGATGTGCAATAACATGGAGGGGAGACCAAGAAACGTGATACTGAGGAGCTCATGTATCTAAGCCTAGCATGTGTGATTCTGCTTGTATATGTTAGGTTCACACTGGCATTTGAGTCTCTGTACAAAACTTCCTCCGACATTTAAAATCAGGGGAGAGAAAAGTTCTGCAAGGAAACCGTGCGGAAACCCAGGGTCCACTTTCTAAGCAGATAGGGTTTCCGTCTGAAGGATGGAACCCCAAACACTCGTGTGAACCTAACGTTAGCCACATCTCACCGCTCTTACAGTAAGAAAGTCTGTGGCAATGGTAAAACTTTCAGTATCAGCCAGTATTATCCAATATCAGCCAGTATTAGCCAATATCAGCCAGTATTAGCCACGATCAGCCAGTATTATCCAATATCAGCCAGTATCAGCCAGTATTATCCAATATCAGCCAGTATCAGCCAGTATTATCCAAGATCAGCCAGTATTAGCCAAGATCAGCCAGTATTATCCAGTATCAGCCTGTATTATGGAGTATTATCCAATATCAGCCAGTATTATCCAGTATTATCCAATATCAGCCTGTATTATCCAATATCAGCCAGTATTATCCAGTATCAGCCAGTATTATGGAGTATTATCCAATATCAGCCAGTATCAGCCAGTATTATCCAATATCAGCCAGTATCAGCCAGTATTAGCCAAGATCAGCCAGTATTATCCAGTATCAGGCTGTATTATGGAGTATTATCCAATATCAGCCAGTATTATCCAGTATTATCCAATATCAGCCAGTATTATCCAGTATTATCCAATATCAGCCAGTATTATCCAGTATCAGCCAGTATTATGGAGTATTATCCAATATCAGCCATATGTTGCTGTCTCTGGACACAGAGAAGGCCTTCTACAGGTTGAACTGGAATTTCCTGGAGGCCGTCCTAGTCCAAATAGGTCTTGGCCCCGCCATTTTCATACGTATTTGAGCTCTATATACCTAACCCCAGGCCCAAATATGGGTTAATGGCCGCGTGCCCCCATTCACTATTCACAATGTATCCGACATAGTTATGAAGCATCACTTAGTAGCTATCAGACGCAACCCAGATATACAGGAATTGCATGTCCGGGATCTCTATCTCAAAACTTCGGCATTCGTGGATGATGTCCTTTTATTCATCACACAACCACTGTCACTCCCTTCGCTCCTCCGTGAAATCGCTACATATAGCTTCTTTAGCAATTATAAAATAAATACCTCACCAAAAGTGCAGCCCTTAACATTTCCCTCCTGGATCCAATGGTGCGCTCAGTTTGCTCCCCCTTCCCATTTACCTGGTCACCATCTCCTAAAGCTGAATGTTCTTCCCAGACTCCTCTACCACTTCCAGACAATTCCCATAGTGCTTCCTAAAGACTTTCTCTCCACAGTTCAAAGATTATTTTCCAAATTCATCTCGAAACCCCCCAGAATAGCCAAACGCACACTGACTAGACCTAAACAGACAGGAGGACTATCAGTCCATGGACTGATTGTGTGGGTTATTACTTGGCTGCAGTCACTACACGCATACTGGATTGGCACCACTCCTCTAGAACTAAACTCTGGGCTGCCCTGGAGGGGTCTCTGTGCCCTATTCTCCTGGTCTCCCCCCAGGCAGCATGGCGGTTCAGTGGATATCACTACAGCCTTGCAGTACTGGAGTCCTAGGTTCGAGTCCCATCAAGGACAACATCTGCAAGGAGTTTGTATGTTTTCCCCAAGTTTGCATGAGTTTCCTCCCACACTCCAAAGACATCCTGATAGGTAAATGTAGATTGTGAGCCCTATATGGGACAGTGACTGACAATATCTGTAAAGCGCTGCGGAATATGATGGAGCTATATAAGTAAGCAGAATAAATAAATACCATGGTTTCATAAATGCCACTGGTCGGATAAGACCAATCACAGCCTTCCATATGTGGCCTGTCAAGTTGTGGGAGCTTGCCATCTTCTTGTCTTTGTCAAACGGTTATTCAGTAATGATGGTCCATTGACACCTATCTTGGGTAACCCAGACTTTCCCGCACCACTGACCTCTCTGGCCTTGTGCCCCCAGATGACTCCTTACCAACCTTTATTAAGGGCTGGGAGAGGGAGCTTCATCTCCTGTAAAGGTCAAGAAAAGAACTATAAAATCCTATGACTTTCCCCTCAGCCGCCAATCGCTGCTGTCGCTGTGGGATGGACCGGGGGATGATGGCACACATCTGGTGGAACTGTCCCCTTCTGCGACCCTTTTGGCGCAAGGTTCATGGGATTGTTGAGACAGTCTCGGGAGTGGCCCTGGATAATAATCCCGCACCCTTTCTCCTTTCCCTTTTTCCCCACAAAATTAACACGTACCACCACAAACTCATTGCTTTTATGTTAGTTGCGCAAGGTTTGTCATCCCAAGGTTGCAGAAGTCTACATCTTCCCCATCCATCATGGTTTGGCTCCCTGGATTCCTACCAGAGGCATAGCTAGGGGTTCAGCACAGGGGGGGCGAACTGTCCAAGTGGGCCCCCAACTTGGACATGTTTGTATACCGATACTATCAGTATACGGGGAGCGTATAGTGGTATATAGCGGCTCTACACAGGGCTCTGCAGATGATTTAGGTGAATACAGGGCAGTAACATTTAGTGACTTACTGGTGACGTCTCTGACTAATCGGTCACATTCCGCATCTCTTTCATCTGGACCGCCATGACCACTTCTTCCAGTCTCTGTACGGTTTGCAGCACAGACATCTCTGGCTCCTCACTATTCCAGGCACCGACCCACATTGTCCTCACCTGCACCCCCATCCTGCTGCTACCCCCAATTATACAATATATAATATAACCCCCCATAATGAATAATACCCCCAAGTGCATCTTCAAACTAATAACTTCCCTGTGCACCCCCTTTAAATAGTTCCCCTTATTAATAATGCCCCAGGTGTTTCCTAATTAAAAACAAAACAAAACAAAAAAACAAGAAAAAAAAATTATTGGGGTTCCAATACCCGGGACCCCGAGAATCAGCTGTTTGAATTAACCGTGGTACCTGTGTAAGCTCCGTGACCGCTTCTCTGTTCACACAGAGAATCTCATAGCGGCCATGTCATGTAACTACAGCCTCGTCCTATACACCTCTATGTGACAAGGCTGGAATGACATCACACGGTCACTATATACAGACAGCGTATGATATAAACAGACGCCATAGCCCCCCATACAGCTGATCAGTGGGGGGGTCACTATATACAGACAGCGTATGATATAAACAGGAGCCATAGCCCCTTCATACAGCTGATCAGTGGGGGGGTCACTATATACAGACAGTGTATGATATAAGCAGGCGCTATAGCCCCCTCATACAGCTGATCTGGGGGGGGGTCACTATATACAGGCAGTGTATGATATAAACAGGCGCTGGGGCCCCCCTCATACAGCTGATCAGTGGGGGGGTCACTATATACAGACAGGGTGTGATATATACAGCCGCCGGGGCCCCTCATACAGCTGATCAGTGGGGGGGACTATATACAGGCAGCGTATGATATAAACAGGCGCCATAGCCCCTTCATACAGCTGTCTGGGGGGGTCACTATATACAGACAGCGTATGATATAAACAGGTGCCATAGCCCCCTCATACAGCTGATCTGGGGGGGGGGGTCACTATATACTGACAGGGTGTGATATACACAGGCGCCGGGGCCCCCCATACAGCTGATCAGTGGGGGGTCACTATATACAGGCAGCGTATGATATAAACAGGCGCCGGAGCCCCTCCATACAGCTGATCAGTGGGGGTCACTTATGTCTTATTGATGATTTATTCTGAGGATGGATCATCAATAAAAATGAGCTGGAAAACGCCTTAAGGCTAAGGCCCCACGTGGCGTACCGCAGCAAAAAACAGCTGTGGGAAAAACCGTGGCAGCGACACATCTCGGTTCTTCCAGCAGCACTTTGCACAGAATGTTTGCAGAGGTTTCCTCTGTGGACTTTCTGCTTCAATTATATCTATAGGGAAACCGTCGGCGTTTCCATAGGTATAACTGACATGCTGCGATTTCCAAAACACCGACTGTTTTGGAAATTGCAGCGTATTCGTTGCGCATATTTTACTGCAAAGTAGGGATGGAGGCTCCATGTGGCGAAAACCCACAGAAACAAAACGCAAGCATTCTAGCAAATCCCATCCACACACTGCGGAAAAATACGTGCAGTAGACGCACTGCGATTTCCAAAACCGTTGCGGTTTTGGAAATTGCAGCATGTCAATTATACCTACAGAAACACTGGCGGTCTCCATATAGGTGTATTGAAAACAGAAAGTCCACAGAGGAAACCTCTGCAGACCTTCTGTAAAAAGCGCTGCGGGAAAAATGCCTCCTAATATAAATGATGCCCCCTAATGGCCCCTTATATAAATAACCTCCCCCCTTGTATTCATAATACCAACTAATAACCCTTATATAAATGACCCCCCATCGTTATAATGCCCCCTAATGAATCCTCCCTTATAGTTATATTGCCCCTCCTATCCACCCCTTATACTATTAATAGACCCACAACTGCGCTAAAAAAGAAAAAAAAAAGTCCTACTCACCTACGTGCGATGCTGATGAACGGAGCCGCCGCCGCTTCCTCCCTGTCCACGCGCAGGACGTCTGTGTCTGAGCACAGGTGGCGCGATGTTGCGACGTCATCGCACCGCCTGTGTGAGAAGAAGACATCGGACTGTGCTCTCGGGGACTTGTAAACCACAGGCCTCATGTAACTTGCAGTTTACAATACTGTGAAGTTGCAGGATAGGTCAGAGTCTAAGATTCTCCCAAGGCAGCGGGTCTGTGGGACTGGGGTGAGAGTGGTTCCATTAACTATGATAGATGGGTCAGGTAGGGGGGCCATGCGAGGTGGGGCTAAGATAATGAACTCCGTTTTCTCCATGTTGAGTTTGAGAAAGCGGGAGGAGAGAAAGGAGGCTACGGCTGCGAGACATTCTGGGACTCTGGACAACAGGGAGGTAATGTCTGGTCCAGAGAGATATATTTGGGTGTCGTCAGCATAGCAATGGTAGTGGAAACCATGGGATTCTATGAGTTGGCCAAGGCCGAGGGTGTAGATGGAGAACAGGAGGGGTCCTAGGACGGAGCCTTTGGGGACACCTACAGAAAGAGGGCATGGCGGGGAGGTGGTGTGCGAGTGGGAGACGCTGAATGTGCAGTTGGTGAGGTATGAGGAGATCCAGGAAAGGGCCAGGTCTGAGATGCCAAGGGATAAAAGAGTTTCTAACAAGAGGGAATGGTTGACTGTGTCAAAGGCAGAGGAGAGGTCGAGGAGGAGGAGGACAGAGGAGTGACGTTTGGCTTTGGCAGTTAGGAGGTCATTAGTGACCTTGGTTAGGGCAGTTTCTGTGGAGTGATGGGGTCTGAAGCCTGACTGTAGTCTGTCAAAGAGCCCATTGGACGAGAGATAGGAGGACAGTTCGGAGTGGACGTGTTGCTCCAGCAGGTTAGAGGCATACGGGAGCAGTGAGATGGGGCGATAGTTGGCTGGAGAGGACGGGTCCAGGGAGGGTTTCTTAAGTATAGGTGTGACGATAGCATGTTTGAAGGCGGAAGGGAAGGATCCATTGGTTAGGGAAAGGTTGAAGAGATGGGTTAGGGCCGGAGTAATGACTTCAGAGAGTTTGGGGATGAGATGTGACTGGATGGGGCTGAGCACACAGGAGGTGAGGTGGGATTTAGAGATTAGGGTGGAGAGCTTTTCATCAGTGACAGTGGAGAAACAGGTTAAAGATGAAGAGCACCGGACAGTTGGATAGAGTGGTTGTCGGGGGTGTAGGGTGAGACTGTCTCTGATGGTGTCAATTTTGCTTTTGAAATAAGAGGCAAAGTCATCAGGTGTGATAAGTGATGTCGGAGGGGGCGCAGGAGGACGGAGAAGGGAGGTGAAGGTATTGAATAGCTGTTTGGGGTTGCGGGATAGGGCAGATATTAGTGTCGTGAAGTAGACTAACTTAGTTTAATCATACACTCGCTGACACTCACTTTTACACATTTAAAATTCTCCAAAAATTACCCATTTATTAGGGAAGGTGCCAGCATGTCGTTTTTTAGACACATATGGTGGGTTAAAAGCAATGGATTTGTAGAAAAATTAGCTCATTTTTATGGCTTGTAAGTGCTACAGGGGCTTATTGTTATTTGGGAGACAAATTTGTGGCGGTGAGTGATTTGAAAAGTGATGAAGAATCAACCAAAGCCACCAAAAATGCCTATATGGGAGCCAGAGTGGTGGCGGTGGTAGTGGAAACTGTTCCTCCTCTTCCATCCCCCATTGCATGATTGTAAAAGTTTCCTGTAATGTCCCCTTTTAACTACATCGGCATCTTTAGGACTGGGGGACATTAGGATCCTTAGGGTACCAATGTAGTTGAATAGAACGATGCAGCAGGTCTTCATCTTCCTGCTCTATTACTCAGTCATCAGCTAGTGATGTCTGCTAAGGACCTGCTGCATCACTCTGCAGAGGAGGAGGATCACAGAGCACCGGGGACCGAGGATGGGGAAGTGCTGTTTGTTTGGTTTTTTTTTTTTAATTTACATAGCACAACTACAGTGTGGGGCCACTTAGGGACATTATTAATTGTCTGGGGGCCACTGGGAAAACATTGTTATCTGGGGGCCACTGGGTGAAAGTATTACTTCTCTGGGGGCCACTGGGAAAACATTGTTATCTGGGGGCCACTGGGGGAAAGTATTACTTCTCTGGGGGCCACTGTGGGGACACCATTAGGTGTCCCCAAGTGCCTGGGAGCCACTGGGGATGTTATTAGGTGCCCAGGGGCCACTGGGAGAACAATATTACTTGTCTGAGTGCCAGTGGGGGATATTATTAGCTGTCTGGGGGCCACTAGGGAACATTATTAACTGCCTGGGGGACAACATTATTAAGTGACTGGGGACCACTGAGGCACACTATTAGTTGTCTAGAGGCCACTGGAGGACATTATTGCTTACCTTGAGGCCACTGGAGGACATTATTGCTTCCCTTGAGGCCACGGGAGGACATTATTGTTTGCCTGGGATCCACTGGGAGAGCATTTGTTACAATACTGGTACTCACGGCTGCAATCCAGTGGCCAGATGGAAGCCAGGCGCAGTGAGATGATGTAGAGCAGGGGTAGGCAACCTTTTTTGTTCGGCGTGCCGATTTCGATTAAAAAAAATCAAAGTTGAGGTACTCGGAGTGCCGCTCAATAATTGTAAGTCTGACGACCCCTGCACACGGTATTATGTCACATAGCGGCCCCTGCACACGGTATTATGGTGATAATACTAGTGATAATTGCTATTACTATTATTTTAGCATGTAACAGATATCACTAGAGAGGCGGGCGGAGAATTTTACTCTATAAAGATTAGGTATGGACAGGACAGGGACAGTGAAAAAATGTAAACTTTATTGGTGACTTTGTGCATGTGTTGTGTAAGTGTTTGGTGCGACACTTCTGGCGCTGCGACCTGGACGATGGTAAATGTCTGGGTCACAGCGGCAATAACTGCCTGGTTATGTGATTAGGCTCAGACGGGTGTTACATTATCCCTCTATGGGACTATCAGAGAGCAGAAGTACAGTATGCTCTGTGATTGGTAGGAGAGGGGATAACATGGACAGAAGTCTCTGCTACCCTCCTGGGGTCACATACAGCTTATGCACAGACAATGAGGAGTTATCATTGTCTCTGCAGCTCCTCCTCCCCCTCCTTCCTTAGCTCTAAGATGCTGCCTGAGGCAGAAGGGGGGGGGACACTTTTAGAGCCCCATTTCTAAGGATCTGTTAGGGCCATAAAGATACAACTGGATTCATTTTAAAGATCAGAATCTCATCTTTAAAACGATACCAAGATCTCCATGATTGACCTTACACATTCAGAGCGATTCACTGTTAAAATGATGTCGGGAATTGAGATCTGCATTGGGATTTCAATGCCGAACATCGTTTTCACTAGCGAATCGCTCAGGATGTTTAAGTATGATCATGGTGATCTTGGTATCATTTTAAAGAGGAGATTCTCATCTTTAAAATGAATCCAAGTGTTTCTTTATAGCTTTAACCAATCCTGAGCAATTCACTCAGGTACAGTAGTGAAGCCGGCAATTACCGGCTTTACTACTGTATATAGACTGTGCAGACCAGGGGCGCACCGCTAATGAGGCGAGGTGAGGCGGCCGCCTCGGGCGGCACTGTCCGGGGGGCGGCATTTTTACTATTTAATGTAAACCAGTCCAGGACAGGCCACTTTAAAAAAAAAAAAAAAAAAACAGAGCTGAGCGCGGCCTGTCCTGCGGGCTGGTTTACAAGACGTCGCATCTCAGCGCAGGCGGCGATACAATGACGTCATCACGCCGCCTACGCTGAGACACAGACGCCGCGGACAAGAGGAGGAGGCGGCAGCTGCATCAAGGCATCGCAGGTGAGTATAGCTTTTTTTTTATATATATATAAATAGGCCGTAACCTGTTGGAGCATCCCCGGCAGGTCAGGGCCTATTTATTTACCTACCCCGCGTCTGCTCGTGGCCGCCCCCGCTTCTCCTTCTGCTATGGGCCGCAGAAAGGGAAGCGGATGCCGCTGTGAGCGGCCGCAGGCATCGGTAAGTGAGACCGCGGGCCGCAAATACTACTATTATTATACTCCGGGGTCTATTCAGACCCCGGAGTATAATAATCGGAGGCCTAGGGTTGGTGAGGGAACATAAAAACCAGTGTTACTCACCTCCTGCGATCCGATGTAACTCCGAGCAGGCTTGAGGCCTGTGGTGACGTCATCAGGTCGCGTCACCGGCCTGATCACGTGACGTGTGTGCGCAATTAAACAGGGCCAAAAGCTGCAAGGAGTGCACCGGTGTCCAGGATAGGTAAGTAACTCTGGTTTTTATGTTTGTATTCTCCCCTGGGTCTCCAATCATTATACTCTGGGGTCTGAAAAGACCCCAGAGTATAATAATAGTTCATGGGTGGTCCACTATGGGGCATAATACCCTGTGCAGGGACCACTGTAGAGCATAATACCCTGTGCAGGGGCCACTCTGGAGCATAATACTAGTGCAGGGGCCACTATAGAGCATAATACCGAGTGTAGGGGCCACTATAGAGCATAATACAAGTGCAGGGGCCACTATGGAGCATAATACCAGTGCAAGGGCCACTATGGAGGATAACACCAGTGCAGGGGCCACTATGGAGCATAATACCCTGTGCAGGGGCCACTCTGGAGGATAATACCAGTGCAGGGGCCACTATGGAGCATAATACCGTGTGCTGGGGCCACTATAGAGCATAATACAAGTGCAGGGGCCACTATGGAGCATAATACCAGTGCAGGGGCCAATATGGGGCATAAAACTGTGTGCAGGAGTTGCTGTGGAACATAATACCGTGTGCAGTGGCCAATGCGGGGCATAATACCGTAAGCAGGGGCCACTATGGAGCATAATACCGTGTGCAGGGGCCGCTGAGAGGCATAATACAGTGTGCAGGGGCCGCTGTGGGCCATAACACTGTGTAATACTGTGTGCAGGGGCTGCTGTGGAGCTTTATAGTGTGTGTAAATGGGGCGCTATAAACATGGGCTATGGCACCTGTTTATATTATACGCTGTCTGTTTATAGTGACCGTGTGATGTAATTGTAGCCTTGTCACATACTGTAGACATCTACAGGACGAGGCTGCAGTTACATGACCTGGCCGCTATGAGATGAAATACACTATGTAAACAGAGAAGCGGTCACTGCGCTTACACAGGTACCATTCAAACAGCTGATCAGTGGGGGTCCTGGGTTTTTGAACCCCACTGATTAGTTTATTAATGACCTGGAAAACCTTTTAATTAGTTAACACCTGGGGTATTATTAATAAGGGGCACTATTTATACAGGGTACACACGGACATTATTAATATAAAGATGCACTTGGGGGTATTATTCATTATGGGGGGTTATATCATATATTATATAATTGGGGTAACAGCAGGATGGGTGTGCAGGTGAGGACAATGTGGGTTGGATGCCTGGAAAAGTGAGGAGTCAAAGATGTCTGTGTTGCAACCTTTACAGAGACAAGTCACAGCTGGAAGAAGTGGTCATGGCGGTCCGGAGGGAAGAGACGGGAAATGTGACCAATTAGTCAGAGACGTCACCTGTAAGTCACAGAATGTTACTGCACTGTATTCACCTAAATGATAGAGGATAAATACCTGAGTGATGGGGGTCTGTCTGCTGAGACCCCCACTGAGCCTGAGAATTGGGTTTTTCCCCCCACTGGGTGGGAATTCAGCCTGACCGCAGCCATATATATAGGTGTGTCACTTGGTGGATGGACGAACCCGCGGGGCTCTCATTCACTTCAATGGGAGCGCCAAAGATACCCGAAGTCCAGTCCTCAGCTATCTGCGGGGCTCCTATTATAGAGAATGGGGGCCACGTGGGCTCGTCCATCCACCAAGCAGAAGATGTGTGACGTTACTTTCATTGTTAATGCCGTGTTGTGGATCTGATACTGAAGTAATACAGGAAGAAGAATTCTTATAAACTGTTTTATAACTTTGTGTATTGTGTATATTGTGCGACGATAACAGTGTGTTAAACTAGTAGCATGGAAACTCAATTTTTTTTTTGTTTTTTTTTTTGGGGGGGGGGGGCGTCTTTCTATAGTCCGCCTCAGGCAGCAAAGAGGCTAGGGTCACCACTGGTGCAGACGCTGGTAATGCCGCATCCATCTTCACCGCTTATTATACTCGGGGGTCTGAAGAGACCCCACAGTATAATAATAGCAGTTTCGTTTTGGCCGTGTTTGGTCCAATCTAAACTGCTGGGTTAGGACTCCGCTGCCGTGTCAGGGAAATAAGCCTTGCGTGCCACTCTTGGCACGCGTGCCGGGGGTTGCCGACCCCTGATGTACAGTATTAGTCCGGGATGTGGCTTGAGGTGTAGATCACAAGGGTGATGCAGCGAGAAGTAGAAACAATCTGAGAAAGATAGTTCAGAGGAGCTGGAGACTGGAAGCAAGTCACAATACTCAAGCAATGGTTGAATTGCCTCATGGGTATAAATAGGCCCAAACAGGAAACAAGATGGCTTCAAGTTGGCACACATTGGTCAAATTAGTTAAAGGCAAATCCTAGGATAACACAGCAGCCTCCAGTGGTGAGGAGTGGAAGTGCAACACAATAGTTCAGAGTGAGAGAAACAGCGGCCACTGGTGGTAAACTAGGAAAATACACCAGGATTCTGACAGCATTATTACTTGTAGTATAAGCCATGGTATAACACCATGTCTGAAGAAGAGAGCTAGACTCTCGAAAGCTTACTATCAAATATACTCAGTTAGCCTCTAAAAGGTATGGCCTGATTTCTTCACTCTTCCACAGCATTATTACTGGTCTGAGGGTAATAGGGGACATTATTACTTCCCTGGGAGATACTGGAGAACGTTACTTCTTGCCTGAGGGCCACTGGGTGCATCATTAGGTGTCTGACAACCATTAGGGATCATGTACTGCGTGTTGGGCCACTGGGGAGCATGATACTATGTGGGGTTGGTGAGGAGCCATTGTTCTGCCCAATGGATCAGAATCTGATGCTAAAAGTGTTGTCATCTCATTTTACATGCTTGTGTTGATGTATGTTCTGGTTAGGTTATAGCGCCATGTAGTGGTCTCTCAGTTACATTACCTGTTGAATTCCCCTTATGAAGCTATTGCATTATGGGAGCTACAATGCACTCTGGGTAAAGCAAGGCATTCTGGGAGTAAGAAACCTGCCACAAGACATTGGGCTGCCATCTCGTGCACTACTCCACACTTAAGCTCCATTATCCCTGTGCAAGTATATCTGGTGGGGATTCTCTTATTCCTATGTGAATGTATGTAGTGTCCAGGACTGTTAGTGACCATGTACAGCTTATTCAGGACGTTATTACAGTTAGTTATGTGTATATGTATAGGCCGCCATCTTACCATCTGCTTTCACTGTTGTTTTAATTGTCATGGCCGTGCGATTAATGCTCAGTACTTATACCTGTACTATTTATATTCTTATAGTTTTACCATCACATCAGTATCATTATCATCATCACATTACCATATCTACAGATTTACAACCTGCTGACCAATAAATTGTTAGACTACAGAAAAAACAGTCTGTTTCTTTGGAAGACAGAGAAGGTTTATGCTGTATGTCAGACTGCACACTGCGAGAACGTGTAAGAAGACAGAACAGTAAAACAGATGCTAGTCACAAGCAATAGTGGCTTAGACTATACGGAGCCGCTATCACCCACATGGTCGTACATACGGTTATTGCTGCAGCCGCCATACAGTCACAAGTAACAAGTGTGCAACCCTCCAACACAATTCAGACCACGCTGAAATCTGATCCTACCTAGATTGAGGTGCGCACAGAGACATTTAGTGGTCTGCGAGCAGACACACAATGTCTACCAGCAGGGCATCTTCACTCAGGACGAGGTCCCGAACAAGCTGTTCCAGCAAGTCTTCAATAAAAGAATCTGCTGCTCTCGCTCGTGCAGAAGCTGAGGCGGCAAAAGTAAGATCGTCCTTTGCTTCACAAGAAATGCAACTGAAGCTAAGACAAGCAGATCAAGAAGCAGAGAAAGCACATTTGCAAGCAGAAGGCGCACATTTGCAAGTGGATTGAGAGGCAGAGAGAGCACGCCTGCAGGCGACTATGGAAAAACTGGCAGCAGAGAAAGAGGCAGCAGCCGCAATAGCCAAAGCAGAGTTCCTGGAAGCCATGGAGTTTCCCAAATCTAAGAAACACAGCAGTGTACTGGGGCCAGACCTAGATCAACAAGATCCAGCACAGCGCGTCTTCGAATACGTCCACCAGCATTCCGGAACAGACAACAACCATGATTCACTTCATCAGCCTATGCAGATTACCAGAGATCCAACCCTGATGAACTGCCGTACCGCAAACAGGAAAGTATGCAACAAAGCGATGTCGACCACATCTACCATTGTACAGAACAGAAGACACAGCCTCAGCTACGATTAAAAGGGTCATCCTTCGCTTCAGAACGATATTATACAGACTATCCTAGGCCAGAAGCTCCCAAAATGTATGGTGATACACCTCACTCACACCACATCAGCACACCAGCTCATATCGGCAATAACCAAGCCTCCATGGACTTTGCTAAGTTCTTTGCTAAACGAGAGCTGGTTACCAAAGGACTTGTAAAGTTCACTGACCGCGCTGAGAGCTACAGGTCATGGCGAGCCTCCTTCCAGAACACCATCAAAGACTTGGATCTTTCTTGTAGTGAGAAGTTAGTTCTCATGATAAAGTGGCTTGGGAGTGAGTCTGCTGAACACGCCAAAAAAATAAGAGATATTAACGTAAATTATCCTGACACGGGCATAAGGATGGTATGGGAAAGGCTTGATGAGTGTTATGGGTCAATAGAAGCTATAGAAAATGCTTTATTTAAGAGAATTGATAATTTTCCCAGAATAGTGAGTAAAGGAGGTTACCAGAAGCTCAGGGAGCTGAGTGACTTGTTAATGGAGGTATGGGTTGCTCAAGCAGAAGGAGATCTACCAGGCCTGGCATTTCTGGACACTGCCAGAGGTGTCAATCCAATTGTTCAATAGCTCCCATATAACCTACAGGAGAAGTGGATCATGCATGGTTCCCATTATAAACAGGTTAACAATGTAACATTCTCTCCTTTCTCTGTGTTTGTAGACTATGTCAGATAACAGGCGAAAATTAGGAATGATCCTAGCTTTGATTTTACTTTGTCATGTTCCACTGCCCCTGGTGTCAAATCTCATAAAACACCGGTGGCAGTTCACAAAACTAATGTTACCTCCACAGGGTCTCCTTACAGAACGTTCAAGTCTTCTCAAGAAGAGAACAGACCTAAGGATCTCAGCAAGCAGTGTCCCTTACATAAGAAACCACATCCTCTACTAAAATGCAGAGCCTTCAGGGAGAAGTCTCTGGAGGACCGGAAGAGTTTCCTCAAGGAAAACAACATCTGCTTCAGATGCTGCGCTACAACATCACACTTCGCCAGGAACTGTGAGGTCAGTGTCAAATGCACAGAATGTGGTAGCACAGAACACAACACGGCTTTACACCCTGGACCACCCTCACAGATGTCATCGCAAGCTGAGGAGCCAGATGTACAGCAGATGGACACTGATGCAATAGACACCCCGATAGTCAGCTCTCATTGTACAGAGATCTGTAAAGGATTTGTTGGAGGAAAGTCTTGCTCAAAAATCTGCCTTGTGAGAGTCTATCCGGCAGGTCACCGAGATAAGGCAATTAAGATATATGCAATCTTGGATGACCAAAGCAATAGGTCTTTAGCTAAGTCCACCTTCTTTGACACCTTTAACATAGTAGGCCCCAGTTCTCCCTACTCCTTAAGGACATGCGCAGGTACTGTCGAGACGGCGGGGAGAAAGGCAACTGGGTAAAAAGTAGAATCCATGGACCGTCAGAGCTGTTTATCTCTGCCAACCATACTGGACTGCAACCAGATTCCCAACAACAGGTTAGAGATACCTACATCGGAGGTAGCAGCACACCACCCTCATTTGAAGCGTATAGCTCACCTGATACCACAACTGGACCCAGAGGCTCCAATAGTCCTACTCCTCGGGAGAGACATACTACGAGTCCACAAGGTTAGAGGAATAATTAACAATCCCCAGAACGCTCCATATGCACAGAGACTGGACCTAGGGTGGGTCATTGTAGGAGATGTCTGTCTAGGAGGAGCACACAAGCCGACTTCAGTCAACAGTATGCTCACTAGAAAAGGGACGTCCTTCTCTCTTCCAGCCTTGTCCGAGTAGTTTCCTGGTAAAAGAGTTGCCACACATTGCTCCCCTGCCTTGTCCTTTCGCAGACCCTTCCTGTGAAGACCATGCCTGTGATGGTGAGCCAGATCACATAGGGTGTACAGTTTTCCATAGGACAAGAGAAGATAACAGGGTCACAATGTCCATAGAAGACAGGCTGTTCTTGGACATAATGAATCAGGAAATGGTGAAAGACCAGTCAAAAAGTTGGGTCGCACCTTTACCATTTAAGCCCCAGAGACGACACTTACCCAACAACAGGGAACTTGTCTACAATCGATTTGTCTCTCTCAAACAGAAACTTCAGAGGTCACCAGAGACAAGACAACATTTCTTTGCCTTCATGGAGAAGATATTTCAGAACAACCATGCAGAAATTGCACCTGCACTTCAGGACTCTGAGGAGTGTTGGTACTTGCCCATATTCGGTGTGTATCATCCAAAGAAACCAGGTCAGATAAGAGTAGTATTTGACTCAAGTGCCAGGTGTGACAGTATCTCGCTAAATGATGTCCTACTGTCAGGTCCAGACCTCAACAACAGACTTCTGGGAGTGCTTCTCCGCTTCCGCAGAGATTCGGTGGCATTTATGGCTGACATACAACAGATGTTTTACTGCTTTCTTGTCAAGGAGGAACACAGAAACTTCTTGAGGTTCTATTGGTACCGTGACAATGACCCTTGTAAAGACATTGTGGAGTATCGAATGAGAGTGCACATCTTCGGAAACAGTCCTTCCCCTGCAGTTGCCATCTATGGTCTCAGACATTCAGCCCGAGAGGGTGAAACAAGGTATGGGTCGGACGTCAGATCCTTTGTGGAAAGAGATTTTTATGTGGACGACTGCCTGAAATCGACACCCACAAGTGATTCTGCAATCAGTCTCCTCAAAAGGGCTCAGGAAATGCTTGCTCTGTCTAATTTGAGGTTGCACAAGATTGCTTCCAACAGCCACGAATTAATGGAGGCCTTTCCCTCTCAAGATCACTCAAGTGACCTAAAGGACTTAGATCTAAGCACTGATTCCCTTTCCATGCAGCGTAGGCTTGGATTACTCTGGGATTTAAAGGTAGATGCATTCACCTTCCAAATCAGCAAGGAAGAAAAGCCCTTCACACGCAGAGGTGTCTTGTGTATCATAAATAGCTTATATGACCCTCTGGGATTTGTAGCTCCTGTTACTATCCAAGGTAAATGGATGTTAAGAGACTTCACCCAGGAGAAATCTTATTGGGATGATCTGCTTCCTGTAGGAAAAAGAGAACTGTGGGCAGGTTGGAGGAAGTCTCTGGAAGCTTTGTCCAGCCTTCACGTGACACGACCTTATGCTTTCATGCCATCAACAGAAGTCAAAATACAAAGACTTTGCATCTTCTGCGACGCTTCAGTCAAAGCGATTGCAGCAGTGGCATACCTAAAAACTATAGACGAAGAACAATGCCATACAGGATTCGTCATGAGCCGGACAAAACTGGCGCCACTCCGTGAACACACAATACTCAGGCTAGAACTCTGCGCTGCTGTGCTTGCAGTGGAGTTAGCTGAACTCATAATGACAGCAATGAACTTGGAAATCAAGGAAGTTGAGTTCTACATGGACAGCAAGGTAGTCCTAGGGTATATCTGCAACAAAACCTGACGCTTTTATGTCTATGTCAGCAATCGGGTGCTAAGGATCAGGAGATCCACTTGTCCTAAGCAGTGGAATTATGTGCCTACACATCATAATCTGGCGGACCAAACGACCAGATCTGTCGCACCAAGCCAGATGCATTTGAACTAATAGACCCAGATGCCGATGAGGAATTCCGCCCTCAGGTATCCGTTTTGCGCATGGTGACTTCAGACCAACACCTCAAATCCCATTGTTTCAGCAGGTTCTCAACCTGGAAGTCACTTATTCGTACGGTTGCTTGTTTAATTCATATAGCTGAGTCTTACAAGTTGACCTTACCTACGGGACAGAAACCCTGCAAAGGTTGGCATCACTGTAGACATGCTTTTACCGTTCCCAACTTAGAGAGGTCCAAGAACTTGATAATTTGCACAGTACAACGTGAGTGTTATGCCAAAGAAATAGACCACCTCAACAAAAGAAAATCCAGTGCTCTGAAGAAGCCTGATCCAATCATTGACCAAGATGGGTTGCTGAGAATAGGAGGCCATCTTCACGAAGCCAAAGTGGAATTTATGGAAAAACATCCATTAATAATTCCTGGACATCATCATGTCACAACACCACATTCAAGTGAAGCACCAGGGCCGATTGTTTACTGAGGGGAATCTACGAGCTGCTGGACTGTGGATAGTTGGAGCAAAGAGATGTGTGATCAAACTCATCTTCAACTGTGTTACTTGTCGCAAAATTCGTGGCAAGTTTCAGAAGCTGAAGATGGCCAATCTCCCACCTGACAGACAGTACAGATCCTCCCTTCACTAACGTAGGTCTGGGATGTATTCGGTCCTTGGTCTGTAGCTACACGGCATATTAGAGGAATCCATGCCAGTGCAAAATGCTGGGCGGTCATGTTTACTTGTATGTCCAGCAGAGCTGTCCATACAGAAGTGATTGATTCCATGGAAACTTCAAGTTTCATAAACGCACTTCGACGGTTTATCGCCATCAGAGGGCCTGTAAAGCATATTCGTTCTGACAGAGGTACAAATTTTGTTGGTACAGTGAAAGAACTTCAAATTCCCTCCAACTTAGACACTACCAATGTGGCGAGATACTTAAGTGGGCAAGGATGCACCTGGACTCAATCTACCACATTCTTCTCACATGGGAGGTGCCTGGGAGAGAATGATAGGGATAGCACGCAGAATCTTGGACTCAGTCTTCTTGCAAGTAGGGAGTACAAGACTCCCTTATGAGAGTTTAACTACATTCTTGGCAGAAGTTTCAGTCATCATGAATGCCAGACCATTAACTATGCTATCTAGCGGCTCTGGAGATTTGACTATTCTCACTCCTGCCATGTTGTTGACCCAGAAAACAAGTGTTCTGAGTGCACCATCTGGAGATTTTGATGACAAAGACCTTTATAGACGACAATGGAGGCAAGTGCAAAGTCTCTCCAATGCTTTCTGGGACAGATGGAGGAAGCAGTACATCTCCACCTTACAACCAAGGAGCAAGTGGCAGACTAATAAGCCGAACATTAGACCTGGAGACGTCGTGCTCATTAAAGACAGCCAGTTGCACCGGAATGATTGGCCACTGGGCCTCATCACTCAAATGTTCCCAAGCAAAGATGGGAATGTGCATAAAGCTGAGGTCAAAGTGTGGAAGCTTGGCGAGAGTAAGCTATTCCTCAGGCCGGTAGCTGAGCTTGTTTTGTTTTTTTCACAAGAGGAGCCTAATAGTGGTATCTGTTGATACCAGACGGGGAGTGTTCTGCCCAATGGATCAGAATCTGATGCTAAAAGTGTTGTCATCTTATTTTACATACTTGTGTTAATGTATATTCTAATTAGGTTATAGCACCATGTCGTGGTCTTTCAGTTACATTACCTGTTGAATTCCCCCTTATGAAGCTATTGCATTATGGGAGCTACAATGCACTCTGGGAGTAAGAAACCTGCCACAAGACATTGGGCTGCCATCTCGTGCACTACTCCACACTTAAGCTCCATTATCCCTGTGCAAGTATATCTGCTGGGGATTCTCTTATTCCTAGGTGAATGTATGTAGTGTCCAGGACTGTTAGTGACCATGTACAGCTTATTCAGGACGTTATTACTGTTAGTTATGTGTATATGTATAGGCCGCCATCTTACCATCTGCTTTCACTATTGATTTTAAGTGTCATGGCCGTGTGATTCATGCTCAATACTTATACCTGTACTATTTGTATTCTTATAGTTTTACCAGTATCATTATCGTCATCACATTACCATATTTACAACCTGTTGACCAATAAATTGTTAGACTACAGAAAAAACAGTCTGTTTCTTTGGAAGACAGAGAAGGTTTGTGCTGTATGTCAGACTGCACACTGCGAGAACGTGTAAGAAGACAGAACAGCCATCCAGCGGGATACTTGCTGCAGGACACAGTGAAGCAGCTTTCTCCGCTGTATGTGTCCTCTGATTCAGGCTCATTCATTGTAAAACCACACGGCAGCACTTCACCATAACCCATGAAACAAGGTGGTGGGAAACAGTCCAGAGAGGAGGATCCAGAATAGATGGTTGGCCCTACATGGTGTTGGAACTGGGCCCGCACAATCAGACTGGGACTAGCACCTGGCCTTGCTGCATTTCTGGATTGTGCCTGCTGTCGCTCAAAACATAGACCCAATAGACCTTGAAGGCCATGTACTGTCCTTGTCCATAATTGCTGCTCCATGTGTAGAGAGTGGCGTGCATGTTTCCCTACGCTGACGTATCCAAGCAAAGACCCACATTCTCTGACACATGGTGAAATAATACAGCTTTCCTAGAGGAATAATGGTGACTAGGCATCCAACATCGAGGTTGAGCGCATGTCATCAATTGACAAAACACAGTGGAATCCACTAAGTGGTACAGCAGTGACTGCCACCGCCAGCAGCTTGGCCAGGTGCGAGTTAAGTTGTCCAACTGCAGGATGACTGGGCACATATTGCTGTCTCCTGGCCACACATTCCAATATGGATGACTGACATTGGCGTTGAATAAGATGAGGAGGGGGAGAAGCAGATGGTGAGGATATCGACGATGACCATGTGCTAGGTGTAGATGTCGCCTGCCTACCAGGAAGATCACAGGGAGGAGTAGGAGAACAGCCTTGATCACTTCCCCTGCCAGTGCCACAGTCAAGTTTATTTTTACAAATAAGAGAGTGATGACTTTTCATGTGAGTACGTAGTGATCGTTCCTACATTTGTTCCTGCATGGCCACGGCTAAGTTTTTGCTTGCAGATCTTGCACATTACCATGGATTTACTGTTTGGCAATGTACAAAAAAAATTCCCACATGGGAGATGACCTTGTGTACTTGCTGCCACCACCAGTGCAACCACCGCCACTCAGAGAGGTTCCACCAGGTCTTGCTGTGGTAGACTTTTTGAATGTTGGGCCTGCGCAATGACTGGAATCACTATCAGCACTGCCACCACCCTCTCCATCTGATGTGACCTTGTCATCTGCAAAAGAATCATCATCTGTAATGTCATCATCATCATCACCTTCCCTGCTTTTTTCTAACACATCCTCATGGCCATGCACACCCTCAGAATTTCCATCTTCAGATATCCCCCTACCTCCTCTACTAAAACGACTGCCAGTAGTAGTAGTACCACACCCCCTGCCATTACTACCTCCACCACCATCAGTCATCATGTCTTCCCCCTGCTTGCACACAATGCTGACTGTTCTCATCCAGCTCAAAAAATTAGAAGGAAAACTGCTCTGACTAGGAGAAATAGATTGCTCAGCAGGAGCCACATCACTGCAAGAGATCTGTGACCATGAAGAATGTGAAGGAGACATGGTTGACAGTCCAGAAAGGCCCTGTGGTAAATTATGTATCATGTAGGAAGAGGGAGATACAGAAGCCTGACTCAAGATCACATCACTCTCAGATGCAATATCCTCCTGTGACTGAAATGAGACAGCTAAATAATCAAAAACTTCATCTTCATTCTCAGGAATTACAACAATCCCGCGGCTACTGCTGGTACCACCAAAACCAGATGTACAGTAGTGTTGCTCTTGCCACCCACATTCTTATTGTAGTAGTAGTAGTACTTGCACAAGTGTTTCCTCCTCCCCCATCTTTAGTCTGTCGCCTGCCCCATTTTTTTCCATCCATTTTTTTTATGCAAACAGACAATGCTTAAAGGGATTATCCGGCATAAACTAAAACTTTAACCCTAAACTAAACCCCCTCCCCCAGCCTAACTTCTAATTTAATCCCTTTAAAAATATATATATATATATGTTTTCCCATATGCCTGTGACCGCCTCAGGCACATTTTCTGATTTCCTGGTGATGTTCCGTTTCGCTGTTTCCAGAGGCGGGAGGTCACCAGTACATCTCCCCCCCCCCCCCCCCCCCGGTCCCCATCATACTCACCAATGCTCACGTCCGTTTCTCCTGCTGGGCGTCGCTTCCTTCACAAAGGTTCCAGAGCTGGTGCCTGCGCAATAGAATGCCAGCAGAAGCGAAGAGAAACATTGTTCTATTGCGCATGTGTGGTAGGCTTCTCTTCGCTTCTGCCGGCGTTCTATTGCGCAGGTGCCAGCTCCTAGGTGCAAGTAGAAGAGGGGACAGCAGCACTGACAAATGTCATCTTCAGGATGAAAAGACAGGTAAGTATGGTGGGGAGGGGGTTGGGGGACTGAGTTAGTTAGCTTTGTAGATAGGGTTAGTAGTCCGTGGGATAGCTAGGGAAACAGGAAGGGGGGTTGTGAGGGAGGAAGTGAGACGGGGATCTGAGTGAACTGCAATGCATCGTGGTAGTTGTAGGCTAAGACAATTGGAAGCTACCCATGTAAACAAATGCAGAGGATACCAGGAGCTCCCATAAAAAGCCAGAAATCACTAAAAACACTGCTAAAGGTATATGGGTGCACTTATTAACCCATTGATAGCACTAACAGACCTTTTTTAAAAATCTTTTTTTGCCCGGAAAGTCCCTTTAATTATGAACCAAAATAGATGCTGAAAGGATGCACTACTAGTACCACTTCTACTTTACTATTGTGTGTGACGTATATCTAGAATTACAGATGGGCATGCACAGCACTTGTGCATACAGAGAAACGCAAAAACAATGCTCCGCCTCCTTCACACTGTGTATGAATCAGACGCCAGACCAGAGCAGGAAAAAAAAACATGAAATTCCTATTACTAAATATTTTTTTTTTTAAGATTACATCAGGCTAGACTGTATTGGGTGAATGCACTAAAAAAAACGTATGCACATGCACGGTACTTGTGTATACAGAGAAAGGATTGAAATATTCTTTTCAGATTTACAACAGTGTTAGAAAGAATCTGTTATATGTATAGAGAAGACATGAAATTGTTCTATTACAAGTACTATTATTATTGCCTGGCACTGAAAGGGTTAACTGTCTGTAGCTCACTCACTGACTGAACCTGTCCTATGTCTATCTATGTCTGCTGACCCTGCTGTATGTGCTGCCTATGGCCTAGCAAATAGCTATGTGGTGAGATCACAGATGTGTGTGCATGTCCACCATTACAACAAATAAAGGCTGATCATGAAGGGTACAAGCTTATATAGTCTATATGACATCAGCACTGTAAGCTGTTCAACTGTCTATTGGCTGAGACTGTCAGATGTTGCTATCATGTAATGTGTGAGTTACTATACACATGGAATTGTCTGCTCTGTATTTCCTGGTCTAACACGTGGCCATGACCATTTTCTTGTATTGTGGCCATTTTTGTTTGTCCTAAACGAAACACCACAGTTTGGAATATTTGGGCTGAACCCAGCTCATTGCGAGCCGATACGCCCATCTCTACTCCTGAGCTCCCTCTAGTGGTGACTGTATATTATCAGTCTGTGGTCGGCTCATGAGCTCCCTCTAGTGGTAACTGTATATAATTATCCTGCAGTCAGCTCCTGAGCTCCCTCTAGTGGTGACTGTATATAATCAGTCTGTGGTCGGCTCATGAGCTTCCTCTAGTGGTGACTGTATATAATTATCCTGCAGTCAGCTCATGAGCTCCCTCTAGTGGTGACTGTATATAATCATCCTGCAGTCAGCTCCTTAGCTCCCTCTAGTGGTGACTGTATATAATCAGTCTGTGGTCGGCTCATGAGCTCCCTCTAGTGGTGACTGTATATAATCATTCTGCGGTCAGCTCCTGAGCTCCCTCTAGTTGTGACTGTATATAATCATCCTGAAGTCAGCTCCTGAGCTCCCTCTAGTGGTGACTGTATATAATTATCCTGCAGTCAGCTCCTGAGCTCCCTCTAGTGGTGGCTGTATATAATCAGTCTGCGGTCAGCTCCTGAGCTCCTTCTAGTGGTGGCTGTATATAATCAGTCTGCGGTCAGATCCTGAGCTCCCTCTAGTGGTGACTGTATATAATCAGTCTGTGGTTGGCTCATGAGCTCCCTCTAGTGGTGACTGTATATATTCTGCAGTCAGCTCCTGAGCTCTCTCTAGTGGTGACTGTATATAATTATCCTGCAGTCAGCTCCTGAGATCCCTCTAGTGGTGACTGTATATAATCAGTCTGCGGTCGGCTCATGAGCTCCCTCTAGTGGTGACTGCATATAATCAGTCTGCGGTCAGCTCCTGAGCTCCCTCTAGTGGTGGCTGTATATAATCAGTCTGCGGTCAGCTCCTGAGCTCCCTCTAGTGGTCACTGTATATAATTATCCTGCAGTCAGCTCCTGAGCTCCCTCTAGTGGTGACTGTATATAATCATCCTGCAGTCAGCTCCTGAGCTCCTTCTAGTGGTGACTGTATATAATCAGTCTGCGGTCGGCTCTTGAGCTCCCTCTAGTGGTGACTGCATATAATCAGTCTGCGGTCAGCTCCTGAGCTCCCTCTAGTGGTGGCTGTATATAATCAGTCTGCGGTCAGCTCCTGAGCTCCTTCTAGTGGTGACTGTATATAATCAGTCTGCGGTCAGCTCCTGAGCTCCCTCTAGTGGTGACTGTATATAATCATCCTGCGGTCAGCTCCTGAGCTGCCTCTAGTGGTGACTGTATATAATCATCCTGCGGTCAGCTCCTGAGCTCCCTCTAGTGGTGACTGTATATAATCATCCTGCAGTCAGCTCCTGAGCTCCCTCTAGTGGTGACTGCATATAATCAGTCTGCGGTCAGCTCATGAGCTCCCTCTAGTGGTGACTGCATATAATCATCCTGCGGTCAGCTCCTGAGCTCCCTCTAGTGGTGACTGTATATAATCATCCTGCGGTCAGCTCCTGAGCTCCCTCTAGTGGTGACTGTATATAATCATCCTGCAGTCAGCTCCTGAGCTCCCTCTAGTGGTGACTGTATATAATCAGTCTGCGGTCAGCTCATGAGCTCCCTCTAGTGGTGACTGCATATAATCATCCTGCGGTCAGCTCCTGAGCTCCCTCTAGTGGTGACTGTATATAATCAGTCTGCGGTCAGCTCCTGAGCTCCATCTAGTGGTGACTGTATATAATCAGTCTGCGGTCAGATCCTGAGCTCCATCTACAGGCAGAATTTTTTTGTTTTCTTTACACTCTATGGGTGTGCAGGAGATTTGGAGATTAATATGATTGTTATTCTGTAATAGTAGATCTATAAGTGATGATAAAATGTTTACCCGGAGGACTGGAGGAACTCTCTTTGCTTTCCTCAGGGTGTTCCCTTTATTTTTGGAGCTCTTGTTATGCAGATAAGGGATCGGAATAATTGACTCTCACAGCACAATAACTTCTGGCCCTGCAACTATCTAAATCCAAAGGCTGTGCAGGGCTTTATGTGTGACAATCGGCCTCCAATCTCCCCCCCAGAAATGATGAATCGCCTCATTGTCTTGGATAAAATAAAGCTGTAGCCTGAAGATTGTTCCCATGAAGGGCCCTCCGACCTCCCCTTTGTCTCTCCTTCCATTTATAGTCTTTGCATTTCTTGGCTACCACTGAATATTGTTCCAGGTAATTCAGACAGACAAAAGCCTGAATATTAATTACCCGCCAGCCGGGCGCTTTATACTCCGAGATTGTACAGTAGTCGCAAAAGGAGTCTCCAGAAATGTGTGGATTTATAGGGGCAGAATAGAAGCTCATTTTCAGAAAGTCTCATATAGACCATTAATGTTTATATAGAGTCAGTGAACTAAGCGTGAATGGAACCTTCTAGTATATAAATTATATCCCTACATACAGTGCCTTGCAAAAGTATTCATACCCCTTGATCTTTTTCACACCTTACAACCACAAACTTAAATGCATTTTATTGAGATTTGCAGGTGATAACCAACATAAAGTATCAGATAATTGTGAAGTGGAAGGAAAATGATACATGGTTTTCAAAATTTTAATCCAATAAAAATCTGAAAAAAGTGTGACGTGCAAAAGTCTTCAGCCCCCTGTACTCTGATACCCCTAAATAAAATCCAGTGCACACAATTGCCTTCAGAAGTAACTTAATGAGTTAATAGAGTCCGGCTGTGTGTAATGTAGTCTCAGTATAAATACTCCTGTACTGTGAAGGCCTCAGTGGTTTGTTAGAGAACACTAGTGAACAAACCGCATCATGAAGACCAAGGAAATCACCAGACAGGTCAGAGATAAAGTTGTGGAGAAGTGTAAAGCAGGGTTAGTTTATAAAAACATATCCCAAGCTTTGAGCATCCCAAGGAGCGCTGTTCAATCCATCATCCAAAAATGGAAAAAGTATTCTACAACTGCAAACCTACCAAGACATGGCCATCCATCTAAACTACCAGATCACTGAGCAAGGAGAGCGCTGGTCAGAGAAGCAGCCAAGAGGCCCATGGTCACTGTGGAGGAGCTGCAGAAATCCTCAGGTACAGGGAGAATCTGTCCACAGGACAACTAGAAGTCACTGCGCACCCCACAAATCTGGCAAACTATATGGAGGAGCAGCAAGAAGGAAACCATTGTTGTAAGAAAGACATAAGAAGTGGCGTCTGCAGTTTATGGCCACAAGTCATATAGGAGACACAGCAAACATGTGGGAGAATGTGCTCTGCTCAGACTTTTACATGTCACACTTTTCAGATTTTTATTGGATTACAGATTTGATAAACTTGTATCATTTTCCTTCCACTTCACAATTATCTGCTACTTTGTGTTGATTATCACTGAAACTCTCAAGAAAATAAATTTAAGGGCCAGTTCACATCTGCGTTCAGTTCCATACAGGGGAGTCCGCTTAGGGACCCTCTGAACGGAAACCTATACGCAGAGAGAAGCAGTTTACAAAAGGAAACCTGCGGACCCCATAGACTAAAATTGGGGCCGTGTGGTTAATGCTCCGCTTCCGCATGTTTCGTCAATAAGGGAAATTCTCAGGTTCTTGCTTTTTCTTCATTGTAAGTGCACTGAGATTCGCAGCCACTAATAAGATGAACTTTCCCAGGACCTGCTTGTAGGATTTCCAGCTTTGACATCATTAACTCATTTTCTCCTTCATTATAAAATAATTACAAGCTTTGAAGAATTGGAGTATTTGTTGGCGAAGGCGCGGCCCTGGATAACAGTCTCATTACTCCCGATCCTTCATTTCTTGGAAATTCTACTTTGTCTTTTCTAATTATAAGACATCCTATGAGGTGGAAATGTCAAAGGAATAAAATTACAGACAATCAAAAACTTAGTCTTAGACCTTGACCTAAACAACCTGAGATAACCACTTTATCATCCATATTGTATTATGACCAGTGGTAGAACTTGTACTCTCACACGCCCCATACTGGTGGCAGCAGCTGCAGCATCCAGGAGTCAATTGTTATAAATGATCATAAGGGTATAAAAGAAAGTGCTGAGGACTCCACGCTGCCATTAGATGTAGGGTGCAGTCACCGTAGAGAAGGGGGTTCCATTGGTTAAAAGGTATTGAGAATCGATTACAAAGAAGAATTCTTTATGAAGAGAAACAATTGATATACTTTATCTAAATACAGATTGATGGAAATTTGCAGAAGGAAAATCGAAGGAATATCACAGAGGAGGAGGATAGTAGAATATTACAGAGGAGGAGGATAGTAGAATATTACAGAGGAGGAGGAGGAGGATAGTAGAATATTACAGAGGAGGAGGAGGATAGTAGAATATTACAGAGGAGGAGGAGGATAGTAGAATATTACAGAGGAGGAGGAGGAGGATAGTAGAATATTACAGAGGAGGAGGAGGAGGAGAAAATAGTAGAATATTACACAGGAGGAGGAGGAGGATAGTAGAATATTACAGAGGAGGAGGAGGAGGAGGAGGAGGAGTAGAATATCACAGAGGAGGAGGAGGATAGTAGAATATTACAGAGGAGTAGGAGGATAGTAGAATATTACAGAGGAGGAGGAGATAGTAGAATATTACAGAGGAGGAGGAGGATAGTAGAATATTACAGAGGAGGAGGAGGATAGTAGAATATTACAGAGGAGGAGGAGGATAGTAGAATATCACAGAGGAGGAGGAGGAATAGTAGAATATTACACAGGAGGAGGAGGAGGATAGTAGAATATTACAGAGGAGGAGGAGGAGGGGATAGTAGAATATTACAGAGGAGGAGGAGGATAGTAGAATATTACAGAGGAGGAGGAGAATAGTAGAATATTACAGAGGAGGAGGAGGATAGTAGAATATTACAGAGGAGGAGGATAGTAGAATATTACAGAGGAGGAGGAGGAGTAGTAGAATATTACAGAGGAGGAGGAGATAGTAGAATATCACAGAGGAGGAGGATAGTAGAATATTACAGAGGAGGAGGAGGATAGTAGAATATCACAGAGGAGGAGGAGGATAGTAGAATATTACAGAGGAGGAGGAGGATAGTAGAATATTACAGAGGAGGAGGATAGTAGAATATTACAGAGGAGGAGGAGGTAGTAGAATATTACAGAGGAGGAGGAGGATAGTAGAATATTACAGAGGAGGAGGAGGATAGTAGAAATATTACAGAGGAGGAGGAGGATAGTAGAATATTACAGAGGAGGAGGAGGAGAACAGAGGAGGAGGATAGTAGAATATCACAGAGGAGGAGGATAGTAGAATATTACAGAGGAGGAGGATAGTAGAATATTACAGAGGAGGAGGATAGTAGAATATTACAGAGGAGGAGGATAGTAGAATATCACAGAGGAGGAGGAGGATAGTAGAATATTACAGAGGAGGAGGAGGATAGTAGAATATTACAGAGGAGGAGGAGGATAGTAGAATATTACAGAGGAGGAGGATAGTAGAATATCACAGAGGAGGAGGAGGAGTAGAATATTACAGAGGAGGAGGATAGTAGAATATTACAGAGGAGGAGGATAGTAGAATATCACAGAGGAGGAGGATAGTAGAATATCACAGAGGAGGAGGGAGGATAGTAGAATATTACAGAGGAGGAGGAGGATAGTAGAATATTACAGAGGAGGAGGAGGATAGTAGAATATTACAGAGGAGGAGGAGGAGTAGTAGAATATTACAGAGGAGGAGGAGGTAGTAGAATATCACAGAGGAGGAGGATAGTAGAATATTACAGAGGAGGAGGAGGATAGTAGAATATTACAGAGGAGGAGGATAGTAGAATATTACAGAGGAGGAGGAGGATAGTAGAATATTACAGAGGAGGAGGATAGTAGAATATTACAGAGGAGGAGGATAGTAGAATATTACAGAGGAGGAGGATAGTAGAATATCACAGAGGAGGAGGAGGATAGTAGAATATTACAGAGGAGGAGGAGGATAGTAGAATATCACAGAGGAGGAGGATAGTAGAATATCACAGAGGAGGAGGAGGATAGTAGAATATCACAAAGGAGGAGGAAAGTAGAATATCACAGAGGAGGAGGAGCATAGTAGAATATTACAGAGAAGGAGGATAGTAGAATATTACAGAGGAGGAGGATAGTAGAATATTACAGAGGAGGAGGAGGATAGTAGAATATTACAGAGGAGGAGGAGGATAGTAGAATATCACAGAGGAGGAGGAGGATAGTAGAATATCACAGAGGAGGAGAATAGTAGAATATCACAGAGGAGGAGGAGCATAGTAGAATATTACAGAGGAGGAGAGATAGTAGAATATTACAGAGGAGGAGGAGGATAGTAGAATATTACAGAGGAGGAGGATAGTAGAATATTACAGAGGAGGAGGAGGATAGTAGAATATTACAGAGGAGGAGGATAGTAGAATATCACAGAGGAGGAGGAGGATAGTAGAATATCACAGAGGAGGAGGATAGTAGAATATCACAGAGGAGGAGGAGGATAGTAGAATATCACAGAGGAGGAGGATAGTAGAATATCACAGAGGAGGAGGAGGATAGTAGAATATCACAGAGGAGGAGGATAGTAGAATATTACAGAGGAGGAGGAGGATAGTAGAATATTCCAGAGGAGGAGGAGGATAGTAGAATATCACAGAGGAGGAGGAGGATAGTAGAATATTACAGAGGAGGAGGATAGTAGAATATTACAGAGGAGGAGGATAGTAGAATATTACAGAGGAGGAGGAGGAGGGGTAGTAGAATATCACAGAGGAGGAGGAGGATAGTAGAATATTACAGAGGAGGAGGAGGATAGTAGAATATTACAGAGGAGGAGGAGAGTAGAATATTACAGAGGAGGAGGAGGATAGTAGAATATCACAGAGGAGGAGGAGGATAGTAGAATATTACAGAGGAGGAGGAGGATAGTAGAATATTACAGAGGAGGAGGAGGATAGTAGAATATTACAGAGGAGGAGGAGGATAGTAGAATATTACAGAGGAGGAGGATAGTAGAATATTACAGAGGAGGAGGATAGTAGAATATTACAGAGGAGGAGGAGGATAGTAGAATATCACAGAGGAGGATAGTAGAATATTACAGAGGAGGAGGATAGTACACAGAGGAGGAGGATAGTAGAATATTACAGAGGAGGAGGATAGTAGAATATTACAGAGGAGGAGGATAGTAGAATATTACAGAGGAGGAGGAGGATAGTAGAATATTACAGAGGAGGAGGAGGATAGTAGAATATTACAGAGGAGGAGGATAGTAGAATATTACAGAGGAGGAGGATAGTAGAATATTACAGAGGAGGAGGATAGTAGAATATTACAGAGGAGGAGGAGGATAGTAGAATATTACAGAGGAGGAGGATAGTAGAATATCACAGAGGAGGAGGAGGATAGTAGAATATTACAGAGGAGGAGGAGGATAGTAGAATATTACAGAGGAGGAGGAGGATAGTAGAATATTACAGAGGAGGAGGATAGTAGAATATTACAGAGGAGGAGGATAGTAGAATATCACAGAGGAGGAGGATAGTAGAATATTACAGAGGAGGAGGAGGATAGTAGAATATTACAGAGGAGGAGGAGGATAGTAGAATATTACAGAGGAGGAGGAGGATAGTAGAATATTACAGAGGAGGAGGATAGTAGAATATTACAGAGGAGGAGGAGGATAGTAGAATATTACAGAGGAGGAGGAGGATAGTAGAATATTACAGAGGAGGAGGATAGTAGAATATTACAGAGGAGGAGGAGGATAGTAGAATATTACAGAGGAGGAGGAGTAGAATATCACAGAGGAGGAGGAGGATAGTAGAATATTACAGAGGAGGAGGAGGATAGTAGAATATTACAGAGGAGGAGGATAAAGAGGATAGTAGAATATTACAGAGGAGGAGGAGGATAGTAGAATATTACAGAGGAGGAGGAGGATAGTAGAATATTACAGAGGAGGAGGATAGTAGAATATTACAGAGGAGGAGGATAGTAGAATATCACAGAGGAGGAGGAGAATATTACAGAGGAGGAGGATAGTAGAATATTACAGAGGAGGAGGAGGATAGTAGAATATTACAGAGGAGGAGGATAGAAATATTACAGAGGAGGAGGAGGATAGTAGAATATTACAGAGGAGGAGGATAGTAGAATATCACAGAGGAGGAGGATAGTAGAATATTACAGAGGAGGAGGATAGTAGAATATTACAGAGGAGGAGGATAGTAGAATATCACAGAGGAGGAGGATAGTAGAATATTACAGAGGAGGAGGAGTAGTAGAATATTACAGAGGAGGAGGAGGATAGTAGAATATTACAGAGGAGGAGGATAGTAGAATATTACAGAGGAGGAGGTAGTAGAATATTACAGAGGAGGAGGATAGTAGAATATCACAGAGGAGGAGGAGGATAGTAGAATATTACAGAGGAGGAGGAGGATAGTAGAATATCACAGAGGAGGAGGAGGATAGAGAGGACAGAGGAGGAGGAGGATAGTAGAATATTACAAGAGGAGGAGGATAGTAGAATATCACAGAGGAGGAGGATAGTAGAATATTACAGAGGAGGAGGAGGATAGTAGAATATTACAGAGGAGGAGGATGTAGAATATCACAGAGGAGGAGGAGGATAGTAGAATATTACAGAGGAGGAGGATGTAGAATATTACAGAGGAGGAGGAGGATAGTAGAATATCACAGAGGAGGAGGAGGTAGTAGAATATTACAGAGGAGGAGGAGGATAGTAGAATATTACAGAGGAGGAGGAGAGAAGGAGGAGGATAGTAGAATATTACAGAGGAGGAGGATAGTAGAATATTACAGAGGAGGAGGATAGTAGAATATTACAGAGGAGGAGGAGGATAGTAGAATATTACAGAGGAGGAGGATAGAGAAGAGGAGGATAGTAGAATATTACAGAGGAGGAGGAGGAATAGTAGAATATTACAGAGGAGGAGGATAGTAGAATATTACAGAGGAGGAGGAGGATAGTAGAATATTACAGAGGAGGAGGATAGTAGAATATACAGAGGAGGAGAGAGAATATACAGAGGAGGAGGATAGTAGAATATTACAGAGGAGGAGGAGGATAGTAGAATATTACAGAGGAGGAGGAGGATAGTAGAATATTACAGAGGAGGAGGATAGTAGAATATTACAGAGGAGGAGGATAGTAGAATATTACGGAGGAGGAGAAAACAGAGAGAGGAGGATAGTAGAATATCACAGAGGAGGAGGAGGATAGTAGAATATTACAGAGGAGGAGGATAGTAGAATATTACAGAGGAGGAGGATAGTAGAATATCACAGAGGAGGAGGAGGATAGTAGAATATTACAGAGGAGGAGGAGGATAGTAGAATATTACAGAGGAGGAGGAGGATAGTAGAATATTACAGAGGAGGAGGAGGATAGTAGAATATTACAGAGGAGGAGGAGGATAGTAGAATATTACAGAGGAGGAGGAGGATAGTAGAATATTACAGAGGAGGAGGAGGATAGTAGAATATTACAGAGGAGGAGGAGGAAGTAGAATATCACAGAGGAGGAGGATAGTAGAATATTACAGAGGAGGAGGAGGATAGTAGAATATTACAGAGGAGGAGGATAGTAGAATATTACAGAGGAGGAGGAGGGTAGAATATTACAGAGGAGGAGGATAGTAGAATATTACAGAGGAGGAGGAGGATAGTAGAATATTACAGAGGAGGAGGAGGATAGTAGAATATCACAGAGGAGGAGGAGGATAGTAGAATATTACAGAGGAGGAGGAGGGATAGAGAAATTACAGAGGAGGAGGAGGATAGTAGAATATTACAGAGGAGGAGGAGGATAGTAGAATATTACAGAGGAGGAGGAGGAGGGGTAGTAGAATATTACAGAGGAGGAGGAGGATAGAATATTACAGAGGAGGAGGAGGATAGTAGAATATTACAGAGGAGGAGGAGGATAGTAGAATATTACAGAGGAGGAGGATTAGAATATCACAGAGGAGGAGGAGGATAGTAGAATATTACAGAGGAGGAGGAGGATAGTAGAATATTACAGAGGAGGAGGAGGATAGTAGAATATTACAGAGGAGGAGGAGGATAGTAGAATATTACAGAGGAGGAGGAGGATAGTAGAATATTACAGAGGAGGAGGATAGTAGAATATTACAGAGGAGGAGGAGGATAGTAGAATATTACAGAGGAGGAGGAGGATAGTAGAATATTACAGAGGAGGAGGAGGATAGTAGAATATTACAGAGGAGGAGGATAGTAGAATATCACAGAGGAGGAGGAGATAGTAGAATATTACAGAGGAGGAGGATGTAGAATATTACAGAGGAGGAGGATAGTAGAATATTACAGAGGAGGAGGATAGTAGAGAGGAGGAGGAGTAGAATATTACAGAGGAGGAGGAGGATAGTAGAATATCACAGAGGAGGAGGAGGATAGTAGAATATTACAGAGGAGGAGGAGGATAGTAGAATATTACAGAGGAGGAGGATAGTAGAATATTACAGAGGAGGAGGATAGTAGAATATTACAGAGGAGGAGGAGGATAGAAATATTACAGAGGAGGAGGAGGATAGTAGAATATTACAGAGGAGGAGGAGGATAGTAGAATATTACAGAGGAGGAGGATAGTAGAATATTACAGAGGAGGAGGAGGATAGTAGAATATTACAGAGGAGGAGGAGGATAGTAGAATATTACAGAGGAGGAGGATAGTAGAATATTACAGAGGAGGAGGATAGTAGAATATTACAGAGGAGGAGGATAGTAGAATATTACAGAGGAGGAGGATAGTAGAATATTACAGAGGAGGAGGAGGATAGTAGAATATTACAGAGGAGGAGGATAGTAGAATATTACAGAGGAGGAGGATAGTAGAATATTACAGAGGAGGAAAGAGGAGGAGTAGTAGAATATTACAGAGGAGGAGGAGGATAGTAGAATATTACAGAGGAGGAGGAGGATAGTAGAATATTACAGAGGAGGAGGAGGATAGTAGAATATTACAGAGGAGGAGGATAGTAGAATATTACAGAGGAGGAGGAGGATAGTAGAATATTACAGAGGAGGAGGAGGATAGTAGAATATCACAGAGGAGGAGGATAGTAGAATATTACAGAGGAGGAGGAGGAAGTAGAAATATTACAGAGGAGGAGGATAGTAGAATATTACAGAGGAGGAGGATAGTAGAATATTACAGAGGAGGAGGATAGTAGAATATTACAGAGGAGGAGGAGGATAGTAGAATATTACAGAGGAGGAGGAGGATAGTAGAATATTACAGAGGAGGAGGATAGTAGAATATCACAGAGGAGGAGGAGTAGTAGAATATCACAGAGGAGGAGGAGGATAGTAGAATATTACAGAGGAGGAGGAGGATAGTAGAATATTACAGAGGAGGAGGAGGATAGTAGAATATTACAGAGGAGGAGGAGGATAGTAGAATATTACAGAGGAGGAGGAGGAGGATAGTAGAATATTACAGAGGAGGAGGATAGTAGAATATTACAGAGGAGGAGGAGGATAGTAGAATATTACAGAGGAGGAGGAGGATAGTAGAATATTACAGAGGAGGAGGAGGATAGTAGAATATTACAGAGGAGGAGGAGGAGGAGGAGGAGGTAGTAGAATATTACAGAGGAGGAGGAGGATAGTAGAATATTACAGAGGAGGAGGAGGATAGTAGAATATTACAGAGGAGGAGGAGGATAGTAGAATATTACAGAGGAGGAGGAGGGTAGTAGAATATTACAGAGGAGGAGGATAGTAGAATATTACAGAGGAGGAGGATAGTAGAATATTACAGAGGAGGAGGATAGTAGAATATTACAGAGGAGGAGGAGGATAGTATAAGAGGAGGAGGAGGATAGGAAACGGGAGGATAGTAGAATATTACAGAGGAGGAGGAGGATAGTAGAATATTACAGAGGAGGAGGAGGATAGTAGAATATTACAGAGGAGGAGGAGGAGTAGTAGAATATCACAGAGGAGGAGGAGGATAGTAGAATATTACAGAGGAGGAGGAGGATAGTAGAATATTACAGAGGAGGAGGAGGATAGTAGAATATTACAGAGGAGGAGGAGGATAGTAGAATATTACAGAGGAGGAGGATAGTAGAATATTACAGAGGAGGAGGATAGTAGAATATTACAGAGGAGGAGGAGGATAGTAGAATATCACAGAGGAGGAGGAGGTAGTAGAATATTACAGAGGAGGAGGAGGATAGTAGAATATTACAGAGGAGGAGGAGGATAGTAGAATATTACAGAGGAGGAGGAGGATAGTAGAATATTACAGAGGAGGAGGATAGTAGAATATTACAGAGGAGGAGGAGGATAGTAGAATATCACAGAGGAGGAGGAGGTAGTAGAAATTACAGAGGAGGAGGAGGTAGTAGAATATCACAGAGGAGGAGGAGGATAGTAGAATATCACAGAGGAGGAGGAGGATAGTAGAATATTACAGAGGAGGAGGAGGATAGTAGAATATTACAGAGGAGGAGGAGGATAGTAGAATATTACAGAGGAGGAGGAGGATAGTAGAATATTACAGAGGAGGAGGAGGATAGTAGAATATTACAGAGGAGGAGGAGGATAGTAGAATATTACAGAGGAGGAGGAGGTAGTAGAATATTACAGAGGAGGAGGAGGATAGTAGAATATTACAGAGGAGGAGGAGGATAGTAGAATATTACAGAGGAGGAGGAGGATAGTAGAATATCACAGAGGAGGAGGAGGATAGTAGAATATTACAGAGGAGGAGGATAGTAGAATATTACAGAGGAGGAGGAGGATAGTAGAATATTACAGAGGAGGAGGAGGATAGTAGAATATTACAGAGGAGGAGGAGGATAGTAGAATATTACAGAGGAGGAGGAGGAGTAGAATATTACAGAGGAGGAGGAGGATAGTAGAATATTACAGAGGAGGAGGATAGTAGAATATTACAGAGGAGGAGGATACAGGGAGGAGGATAGTAGAATATTACAGAGGAGGAGGATAGTAGAATATTACAGAGGAGGAGGAATAGTAGAATATCACAGAGGAGGAGGATAGTAGAATATTACAGAGGAGGAGAGGATAGTAGAATATTACAGAGGAGGAGGATAGTAGAATATACAGAGGAGGAGGATAGTAGAATATTACAGAGGAGGAGAGATAGTAGAATATTACAGAGGAGGAGGAGGATAGTAGAATATTACAGAGGAGGAGGATGAGAATAGTAGAAATACAGAGGAGGAGGATAGTAGAATATTACAGAGGAGGAGGATAGTAGAATATTACAGAGGAGGAGGATAGTAGAATATTACAGAGGAGGAGGATAGTAGAATATTACAGAGGAGGAGGATAGTAGAATATTACAGAGGAGGAGGAGGATAGTAGAATATTACAGAGGAGGAGGAGGATAGTAGAATATTACAGAGGAGGAGGAGGATAGTAGAATATTACAGAGGAGGAGGATAGTAGAATATTACAGAGGAGGAGGAGGATAGTAGAATATTACAGAGGAGGAGGATAGTAGAATATTACAGAGGAGGAGGAGGATAGTAGAATATTACAGAGGAGGAGGAGGATAGTAGAATATTACAGAGGAGGAGGATAGTAGAATATTACAGAGGAGGAGGAGGATAGTAGAATATTACAGAGGAGGAGGATAGTAGAATATTACAGAGGAGGAGGAGGATAGTAGAATATCACAGAGGAGGAGGAGGATAGTAGAATATTACAGAGGAGGAGGAGGATAGTAGAATATTACAGAGGAGGAGGAGGATAGTAGAATATTACAGAGGAGGAGGAGGATAGTAGAATATTACAGAGGAGGAGGAGTAGAATATACAGAGGAGGAGGAGAGTAGAATATCACAGAGGAGGAGGAGGATAGTAGAATATCACAGAGGAGGAGGAGGATAGTAGAATATTACAGAGGAGGAGGAGGATAGTAGAATATTACAGAGGAGGAGGAGGTAGTAGAATATTACAGAGGAGGAGGAGGATAGTAGAATATCACAGAGGAGGAGGAGGATAGTAGAATATTACAGAGGAGGAGGAGGATAGTAGAATATCACAGAGGAGGAGGAGGATAGTAGAATATTACAGAGGAGGAGGATAGTAGAATATCACAGAGGAGGAGGAGGATAGTAGAATATCACAGAGGAGGAGGAGGATAGTAGAATATCACAGAGGAGGAGGAGGATAGTAGAATATTACAGAGGAGGAGGAGGAGGTAGTAGAATATTACAGAGGAGGAGGAGGAGGTAGTAGAATATCACAGAGGAGGAGGAGGATAGTAGAATATTACAGAGGAGGAGGATAGTAGAATATTACAGAGGAGGAGGATAGTAGAATATTACAGAGGAGGAGGAGGATAGTAGAATATTACAGAGGAGGAGGAGGATAGTAGAATATTACAGAGGAGGAGGAGGATAGTAGAATATTACAGAGGAGGAGGAGGATAGTAGAATATTACAGAGGAGGAGGATGATAGAATATTACAGAGGAGGAGGAGGATAGTAGAATATTACAGAGGAGGAGGAGGATAGTAGAATATCACAGAGGAGGAGGAGGATAGTAGAATATTACAGAGGAGGAGGAGGATAGTAGAATATTACAGAGGAGGAGGAGGATAGTAGAATATTACAGAGGAGGAGGAGGATAGTAGAATATTACAGAGGAGGAGGATAGTAGAATATTACAGAGGAGGAGGAGGATAGTAGAATATCACAGAGGAGGAGGATAGTAGAATATTACAGAGGAGGAGGAGGATAGTAGAATATCACAGAGGAGGAGGAGGATAGTAGAATATTACAGAGGAGGAGGAGGATAGTAGAATATCACAGAGGAGGAGGAGGTAGTAGAATATTACAGAGGAGGAGGAGGATAGTAGAATATTACAGAGGAGGAGGATAGTAGAATATTACAGAGGAGGAGGATAGTAGAATATTACAGAGGAGGAGGATAGTAGAATATTACAGAGGAGGAGGATAGTAGAATATTACAGAGGAGGAGGAGGATAGTAGAATATCACAGAGGAGGAGGATAGTAGAATATTACAGAGGAGGAGGAGGATAGTAGAATATTACAGAGGAGGAGGAGGATAGTAGAATATTACAGAGGAGGAGGAGGATAGTAGAATATTACAGAGGAGGAGGATAGTAGAATATCACAGAGGAGGATAGTAGAATATTACAGAGGAGGAGGATAGTAGAATATTACAGAGGAGGAGGATAGTAGAATATTACAGAGGAGGAGGGGATAGTAGAATATCACAGAGGAGGAGGAGGATAGTAGAATATTACAGAGGAGGAGGAGGATAGTAGAATATTACAGAGGAGGAGGAGGATAGTAGAATATTACAGAGGAGGAGGAGGAGAATAACAGAGGAGGAGGAGTAGAATATTACAGAGGAGGAGGAGGATAGTAGAATATTACAGAGGAGGAGGAGTAGTAGAATATTACAGAGGAGGAGGATAGTAGAATATTACAGAGGAGGAGGATAGTAGAATATTACAGAGGAGGAGGATAGTAGAATATTACAGAGGAGGAGGATAGTAGAATATCACAGAGGAGGAGGAGGATAGTAGAATATTACAGAGGAGGAGGAGGATAGTAGAATATTACAGAGGAGGAGGAGGATAGTAGAATATTACAGAGGAGGAGGATAGTAGAATATCACAGAGGAGGAGGATAGTAGAATATTACAGAGGAGGAGGATAGTAGAATATTACAGAGGAGGAGGAGAGTAGAGAATATCACAGAGGAGGAGGATAGTAGAATATTACAGAGGAGGAGGAGGATAGTAGAATATCACAGAGGAGGAGGATAGTAGAATATTACAGAGGAGGAGGATAGAGCGGGGGGGATAGTAGAATATTACAGAGGAGGAGGAGGATAGTAGAATATCACAGAGGAGGAGGATAGTAGAATATTACAGAGGAGGAGGATAGTAGAATATTACAGAGGAGGAGGAGGATAGTAGAATATTACAGAGGAGGAGGAGGATAGTAGAATATTACAGAGGAGGAGGATAGTAGAATATTACAGAGGAGGAGGATAGTAGAATATTACAGAGGAGGAGGATAGTAGAATATTACAGAGGAGGAGGATAGTAGAATATTACAGAGGAGGAGGATAGTAGAATATTACAGAGGAGGAGGAGGATAGTAGAATATTACAGAGGAGGAGGAGGATAGTAGAATATTACAGAGGAGGAGGATAGTAGAATATCACAGAGGAGGAGGAGGATAGTAGAATATTACAGAGGAGGAGGAGGAGGTAGTAGAATATTACAGAGGAGGAGGAGGAAGTAGAATATTACAGAGGAGGAGGAGGATAGTAGAATATCACAGAGGAGGAGGAGGATAGTAGAATATTACAGAGGAGGAGGATAGTAGAATATTACAGAGGAGGAGGATAGTAGAATATTACAGAGGAGGAGGAGGATAGTAGAATATTACAGAGGAGGAGGAGGATAGTAGAATATTACAGAGGAGGAGGATAGTAGAATATTACAGAGGAGGAGGATAGTAGAATATTACAGAGGAGGAGGAGGATAGTAGAATATTACAGAGGAGGAGGAGGATAGTAGAATATTACAGAGGAGGAGGAGGATAGTAGAATATTACAGAGGAGGAGGAGGATAGTAGAATATTACAGAGGAGGAGGATAGTAGAATATTACAGAGGGGAGGGAGACAGAGGAGGAGGATAGTAGAATATTACAGAGGAGGAGGATAGTAGAATATTACAGAGGAGGAGGAAGTAGAATATTACAGAGGAGGAGGAGGATAGTAGAATATTACAGAGGAGGAGGATAGTAGAATATTACAGAGGAGGAGGATAGTAGAATATCACAGAGGAGGAGGAGGATAGTAGAATATTACAGAGGAGGAGGAGGAGGTAGTAGAATATTACAGAGGAGGAGGAGGATAGTAGAATATTACAGAGGAGGAGGATAGTAGAATATTACAGAGGAGGAGGAGAGTAGAATATTACAGAGGAGGAGGAGGAGTAGAATATCACAGAGGAGGAGGAGGATAGTAGAATATTACAGAGGAGGAGGATAGTAGAATATCACAGAGGAGGAGGATAGTAGAATATTACAGAGGAGGAGGAGGAGGATAGTAGAATATTACAGAGGAGGAGGAGGATAGTAGAATATTACAGAGGAGGAGGAGGATAGTAGAATATTACAGAGGAGGAGGAGGATAGTAGAATATTACAGAGGAGGAGGATAGTAGAATATTACAGAGGAGGAGGAGGATAGTAGAATATTACAGAGAGGAGGAGGATAGTAGAATATTACAGAGGAGGAGGAGGATAGTAGAATATTACAGAGGAGGAGGAGGAGGATAGTAGAATATTACAGAGGAGGAGGAGGATAGTAGAATATTACAGAGGAGGAGGAGGATAGAGAATATCACAGAGGAGGAGGATAGTAGAATATTACAGAGGAGGAGGAGGATAGTAGAATATTACAGAGGAGGAGGAGGATAGTAGAATATTACAGAGGAGGAGGAGGATAGTAGAATATCACAGAGGAGGAGGATAGTAGAATATTACAGAGGAGGAGGAGGATAGTAGAATATTACAGAGGAGGAGGATAGTAGAATATTACAGAGGAGGAGGAGTAGGTAGAATATTACAGAGGAGGAGGATAGTAGAATATTACAGAGGAGGAGGAGATAGTAGAATATTACAGAGGAGGAGGAGGATAGTAGAATATTACAGAGGAGGAGGATAGTAGAATATTACAGAGGAGGAGGAGGATAGTAGAATATTACAGAGGAGGAGGAGGATAGTAGAATATTACAGAGGAGGAGGATAGTAGAATATTACAGAGGAGGAGGATAGTAGAATATTACAGAGGAGGAGGATAGTAGAATATTACAGAGGAGGAGGATAGTAGAATATTACAGAGGAGGAGGATAGTAGAATATTACAGAAGAGGACAGAGAAAACAGAGGAGGAGGATAGTAGAATATTACAGAGGAGGAGGAGGATAGTAGAATATTACAGAGGAGGAGGAGGATAGTAGAATATTACAGAGGAGGAGGATAGTAGAATATTACAGAGGAGGAGGAGTAGAATATTACAGAGGAGGAGGAGGTAGTAGAATATTACAGAGGAGGAGGAGGATAGTAGAATATTACAGAGGAGGAGGATAGTAGAATATTACAGAGGAGGAGGAGGATAGTAGAATATTACAGAGGAGGAGGATAGTAGAATATTACAGAGGAGGAGGAGGTAGTAGAATATTACAGAGGAGGAGGATAGTAGAATATTACAGAGGAGGAGGAGGATAGTAGAATATTACAGAGGAGGAGGAGGGTAGTAGAATATTACAGAGGAGGAGGAGGTAGTAGAATATTACAGAGGAGGAGGATAGTAGAATATTACAGAGGAGGAGGATAGTAGAATATTACAGAGGAGGAGGATAGTAGAATATTACAGAGGAGGAGGATAGTAGAATATTACAGAGGAGGAGGAGGATAGTAGAATATTACAGAGGAGGAGGAGGATAGTAGAATATTACAGAGGAGGAGGATAGTAGAATATTACAGAGGAGGAGGAGGTGGGGGGATAGTAGAATATTACAGAGGAGGAGGATAGTAGAATATTAACAGGAGGAGGATAGTAGAATATCACAGAGGAGGAGGAGGATAGTAGAATATTACAGAGGAGGAGGAGGATAGTAGAATATTACAGAGGAGGAGGAGGATAGTAGAATATTACAGAGGAGGAGGAGGATAGTAGAATATCACAGAGGAGGAGGAGGATAGTAGAATATTACAGAGGAGGAGGATAGTAGAAATATTACAGAGGAGGAGGAGGATAGTAGAATATTACAGAGGAGGAGGAGGATAGTAGAATATTACAGAGAGGAGGAGAGTAGAAATATTACAGAGGAGGAGGATAGTAGAATATTACAGAGGAGGAGGATAGTAGAATATTACAGAGGAGGAGGATAGTAGAATATTACAGAGGAGGAGGATAGTAGAATATTACAGAGGAGGAGGATAGTAGAATATTACAGAGGAGGAGGAGGATAGTAGAATATCACAGAGGAGGAGGAGGATAGTAGAATATTACAGAGGAGGAGGAGGATAGTAGAATATTACAGAGGAGGAGGAGGATAGTAGAATATTACAGAGGAGGAGGATAGTAGAATATTACAGAGGAGGAGGATAGTAGAATATCACAGAGGAGGAGGATAGTAGAATATTACAGAGGAGGAGGAGGATAGTAGAATATTACAGAGGAGGAGGAGGATAGTAGAATATTACAGAGGAGGAGGAGGAGGATAGTAGAATATTACAGAGGAGGAGGAGGAGAGTAGAATATTACAGAGGAGGAGGAGGATAGTAGAATATTACAGAGGAGGAGGATAGTAGAATATTACAGAGGAGGAGGATGTAGAATATTACAGAGGAGGAGGATGTAGAATATTACAGAGGAGGAGGAGGATAGTAGAATATCACAGAGGAGGAGGATAGTAGAATATTACAGAGGAGGAGGATAGTAGAATATTACAGAGGAGGAGGAGGATAGTAGAATATTACAGAGGAGGAAGAGGATAGTAGAATATTACAGAGGAGGAGGAGGATAGTAGAATATTACAGAGGAGGAGGATAGTAGAATATCACAGAGGAGGAGGATAGTAGAATATTACAGAGGAGGAGGATAGTAGAATATTACAGAGGAGGAGGATAGTAGAATATCACAGAGGAGGAGGATAGTAGAATATTACAGAGGAGGAGGAGGAGGATAGTAGAATATTACAGAGGAGGAGGAGGATAGTAGAATATTACAGAGGAGGAGGAGGATAGTAGAATATTACAGAGGAGGAGGAGGATAGTAGAATATTACAGAGGAGGAGGAGGATAGTAGAATATTACAGAGGAGGAGGATAGTAGAATATTACAGAGGAGGAGGAGGATAGTAGAATATTACAGAGGAGGAGGATAGTAGAATATTACAGAGGAGGAGGATAGTAGAATATTACAGAGGAGGGCATAGTAGAATATTACAGAGGAGGAGGAGGATAGTAGAATATTACAGAGGAGGAGGAGGATAGTAGAATATCACAGGGGAGGGGAGGATAGTAGAATATTACAGAGGAGGAGGAGGATAGTAGAATATTACAGAGGAGGAGGGATAGTAGAATATTACAGAGGAGGAGGAGGATAGTAGAATATTACAGAGGAGGAGGAGGATAGTAGAATATCACAGAGGAGGAGGATAGTAGAATATTACAGAGGAGGAGGAGGATAGTAGAATATTACAGAGGAGGAGGATAGTAGAATATCACAGAGGAGGAGGAGGATAGTAGAATATCACAGAGGAGGAGGATAGTAGAATATCACAGAGGAGGAGGATAGTAGAATATACACAGGAGGAGGAGGATAGTAGAATATCACAGAGGAGGAGGAGGATAGTAGAATATTACAGAGGAGGAGGATAGGAATATTACAGAGGAGGAGGAGGATAGTAGAATATCACAGAGGAGGAGGAGGATAGTAGAATATCACAGAGGAGGAGGAGGATAGTAGAATATTACAGAGGAGGAGGAGGATAGTAGAATATTACAGAGGAGGAGGAGGAAGAATATTACAGAGGAGGAGGAGGATAGTAGAATATCACAGAGGAGGAGGAGGAGAGTAGAATATCACAGAGGAGGAGGAGGAGTAGAATATTACAGAGGAGGAGGAGGACAGTAGAATATCACAGAGGAGGAGGATAGTAGAATATCACAGAGGAGGAGGAGGATAGTAGAATATCACAGAGGAGGAGGATAGTAGAATATCACAGAGGAGGAGGAGGATAGTAGAATATTACAGAGGAGGAGGAGTAGTAGAATATCACAGAGGAGGAGGAGGATAGTAGAATATTACAGAGGAGGAGGAGGATAGTAGAATATTACAGAGGAGGAGGAGGATAGTAGAATATTACAGAGGAGGAGGAGGATAGTAGAATATTACAGAGGAGGAGGAGGATAGTAGAATATTACAGAGGAGGAGGATAGAGAATATTACAGAGGAGGAGGAGGATAGTAGAATATTACAGAGGAGGAGGAGGATAGTAGAATATTACAGAGGAGGAGGAGGATAGTAGAATATTACAGAGGAGGAGGAGGATAGTAGAATATCACAGAGGAGGAGGAGGATAGTAGAATATTACAGAGGAGGAGGAGGATAGTAGAATATCACAGAGGAGGGAGGAGGATAGTAGAATATTACAGAGGAGGAGGAGGATAGTAGAATATCACAGAGGAGGAGGAGGATAGTAGAATATTACAGAGGAGGAGGATAGTAGAATATTACAGAGGAGGAGGATAGTAGAATATTACAGAGGGGAGGAGGAGGATAGTAGAATATTACAGAGGAGGAGGAGGATAGTAGAATATTACAGAGGAGGAGGAGTAGTAGAATATCACAGAGGAGGAGGAGGATAGTAGAATATCACAGAGGAGGAGGAGGATAGTAGAATATTACAGAGGAGGAGGATAGTAGAATATCACAGAGGAGGAGGATAGTAGAATATTACAGAGGAGGAGGATGAGAATATTACAGAGGAGGAGGGGAGGATAGTAGAATATCACAGAGGAGGAGGAGGATAGTAGAAATATCACAGAGGAGGAGGAGGATAGTAGAATATTACAGAGGAGGAGGATAGAGAATATTACAGAGGGGATAGTAGAATATTACAGAGGAGGAGGAGGATAGTAGAATATCACAGAGGAGGAGGATAGTAGGAATATCACAGAGGAGGAGGAGGATAGTAGAATATCACAGAGGAGGAGGAGGATAGTAGAATATTACAGAGGAGGAGGAGGATAGTAGAATATCACAGAGGAGGAGGAGGATAGTAGAATATCACAGAGGAGGAGGAGGATAGTAGAATATTACAGAGGAGGAGGATAGTAGAATATTACAGAGGAGGAGGATAGTAGAATATTACAGAGGAGGAGGATAGTAGAATATCACAGAGGAGGAGGAGGTAGTAGAATATTACAGAGGAGGAGGAGGATAGTAGAATATCACAGAGGAGGAGGATAGTAGAATATTACAGGAGGAGGAGGATAGTAGAATATTACAGAGGAGGAGGAGGATAGTAGAATATCACAGAGGAGGAGGATAGTAGAATATCACAGAGGAGGAGGATAGTAGAATATCACAGAGGAGGAGGAGGATAGTAGAATATTACAGAGGAGGAGGATAGTAGAATATTACAGAGGAGGAGGATAGTAGAATATCACAGAGGAGGAGGATAGTAGAATATTACAGAGGAGGAGGATAGTAGAATATCACAGAGGAGGAGGATAGTAGAATATTACAGAGGAGGAGGATAGTAGAATATTACAGAGGAGGAGGATGGTAGAATATCACACAGGAGGAGGAGGATATACGAAACAGAGGAGGAGGATAGTAGAATATCACAGAGGAGGAGGAGGATAGTAGAATATCACAGAGGAGGAGGATAGTAGAATATTACAGAGGAGGAGGATAGTAGAATATTACAGAGGAGGAGGATAGTAGAATATCACAGAGGAGGAGGATAGTAGAATATCACAGAGGAGGAGGAGGATAGTAGAATATCACAGAGGAGGAGGAGGATAGTAGAATATTACAGAGGAGGAGGAGGATAGTAGAATATTACAGAGGAGGAGGAGGATAGTAGAATATTACAGAGGAGGAGGAGGATAGTAGAATATTACAGAGGAGGAGGATAGTAGAATATTACAGAGGAGGAGGATAGTAGAATATTACAGAGGAGGAGGATAGTAGAATATTACAGAGGAGGAGGGAGAATATACAGAGGAGGAGGATAGTAGAATATTACAGAGGAGGAGGATAGTAGAATATCACAGAGGAGGAGGATAGTAGAATATTACAGAGGAGGAGGATAGTAGAATATTACAGAGGAGGAGGAGGATATACAGGGAGGAGGATAGTAGAATATCACAGAGGAGGAGGAGGATAGAATATCACAGAGGAGGAGGATAGTAGAATATTACAGAGGAGGAGGATAGTAGAATATCACAGAGGAGGAGGATAGTAGAATATCACAGAGGAGGAGGATAGTAGAATATCACAGAGGAGGAGGAGGATAGTAGAATATTACAGAGGAGGAGGAGGATAGTAGAATATTACAGAGGAGGAGGAGGTAGTAGAATATTACAGAGGAGGAGGAGGAGGATAGTAGAATATTACAGAGGAGGAGGATAGTAGAATATTACAGAGGAGGAGGAGGATAGTAGAATATTACAGAGGAGGAGGATAGTAGAATATTACAGAGGAGGAGGATAGTAGAATATTACAGAGGAGGAGGATAGTAGAATATTACAGAGGAGGAGGATAGAGGAGGGGATAGTAGAATATTACAGAGGAGGAGGATAGTAGAATATTAGAACAGAGGAGGAGGAGGATAGTAGAATATTACACAGAGGAGGAGGATAGTAGAATATTACAGAGGAGGAGGAGGATAGTAGAATATTACAGAGGAGGAGGAGGATAGTAGAATATTACAGAGGAGGAGGAGGATAGTAGAATATTACAGAGGAGGAGGAGGATAGTAGAATATTACAGAGGAGGAGGAGGATAGTAGAATATTACAGAGGAGGAGGAGGATAGTAGAATATTACAGAGGAGGAGGATAGTAGAATATTACAGAGGAGGAGGAGGATAGTAGAATATCACAGAGGAGGAGGAGGATAGTAGAATATCACAGAGGAGGAGGATAGTAGAATATCACAGAGGAGGAGGATAGTAGAATATCACAGAGGAGGAGGAGGATAGTAGAATATCACAGAGGAGGAGGATAGTAGAATATTACAGAGGAGGAGGATAGTAGAATATCACAGAGGAGGAGGAGGATAGTAGAATATCACAGAGGAGGAGGAGGATAGTAGAATATCACAGAGGAGGAGGAGGATAGTAGAATATTACAGAGGGGAGGAGGATAGTAGAATATCACAGAGGAGGAGGAGGTAGAATATTACAGAGGAGGAGGAGGATAGTAGAATATCACAGAGGAGGAGGAGGAGAGTAGAATATCACAGAGGAGGAGGAGGATAGTAGAATATCACAGAGGAGGAGGAGGACAGTAGAATATCACAGAGGAGGAGGATGTAGAATATCACAGAGGAGGAGGAGGATAGTAGAATATCACAGAGGAGGAGGATAGTAGAATATCACAGAGGAGGAGGAGGATAGTAGAATATTACACAGAGGAGGAGGAGGTAGTAGAATATCACAGAGGAGGAGGAGGATAGTAGAATATTACAGAGGAGGAGGATAGGAATATTACAGAGGGGGAGGAGGATAGTAGAATATTACAGAGGAGGAGGAGGTAGGATACGGTAGAATATCACAGAGGAGGAGGAGGATAGTAGAATATCACAGAGGAGGAGGATAGTAGAATATTACAGAGGAGGAGGAGGGTAGAATATTACAGAGGAGGAGGATAGTAGAATATTACAGAGCAGGAGGATAGGAATATTACAGAGGAGGAGGAGGATAGTAGAATATTACAGAGGAGGAGGAGGATAGAGAATATCACAGAGGAGGAGGAGGATAGTAGAATATCACAGAGGAGGAGGAGGGAGGAATATCACAGAGGAGGATAGTAGAATATTACAGAGGAGGAGGATAGTAGAATATCACAGAGGAGGAGGAGGATAGTAGAATATTACAGAGGAGGAGGATAGAATATTACAGAGGAGGAGGAGGATAGTAGAATATCACAGAGGAGGAAGAGGAGGATAATAGAATATCACAGAGGAGGAGGAGGATAGTAGAATATTACAGAGGAGGAGGATAGTAGAATATTACAGAGGAGGAGGATAGTAGAATATCACAGAGGAGGAGAGGATAGTAGAATTTCACAGAGGAGGAGGATAGTAGAATATCACAGAGGAGGAGGAGAGTAGAATATTACAGAGGAGGAGGATAGAATATTACAGAGGGGGAGGAGGATAGTAGAATATTACAGAGGAGGAGGAGGAGTAGTAGAATATCACAGAGGAGGAGGAGGATAGTAGAATATTACAGAGGAGGAGGAGGATAGTAGAATATTACAGAGGAGGAGGATAGAATATTACAGAGGAGGAGGATAGTAGAATATTACAGAGGAGGAAGAGGAGGATAGTAGAATATCACAGAGGAGGAGGAGGATAGTAGAATATTACAGAGGAGGAGGAGGACAGTAGAATATCACAGGGGAGGAGGATAGTAGAATATTACAGAGGAGGAGGATAATAGAATATCACAGAGGAGGAGGAGGATAGTAGAATATTACAGAGGAGGAGGAGAATAGTATATTACAGAGGAGGAGGAGGAGTAGAATATTATAGAGGAGGAGGAGGATAGTAGAATATTACAGGAGGAGGATGGTAGTAGAATATTACAGAGGAGGAGGATAGTAGAATATTACAGAGGAGGAGGATAGTAGAATATTTAAGAGGAGGAGGATAGTAGAATATTACAGAGGAGGAGGATAGTAGAATATTACAGAGGAGGAGGATAGTAGAATATCACAGAGGAGGAGGAGGATAGTAGAATATTACAGGGAAGGAGGAGGATAGTAGAATATTACAGTGGAGGAGGAGGATAGTAGAATATTACAGAGGAGGAGGATAGTAGAATATTACAGAGGAGAAGGAGGATAGTAAAAAATAACAGCGGAGGAGGAGGATAGTAGAATATTACAGAGGAAGAGGAGCATAGTAGAATATTACAGAGGAGGATAGTAGAATATTACACAGGAGGAGGATAGTAGAATTTTACAGGGGGATTTAGGGGAGCTAGGGAAGTATGGGCTGAGATTTGGTAAATTATGTTTAATGTAGACAAATGTAAGGTTATGCGTTTTGCTCAAATAAATAAAATATCTGATTTTTTTTCTTTATAGTAAATCACTGAGTAAATACATTTATTGGGCGCATCAGACAAAATAAGCCAAAGAGAGCCTAACACATAACACTTACTCTAATATACATAACAGTATTAATAACTGGTACCAATCCTGAAAAAAAAAAGAAAGCACACCCTATGTGACCAATCTGGGACTTCAATGTGCTAGTTTCACAACATATGGCACAATCTTACCAAAGATATGTTTTCTTCATGTGGAATCTCCTAGAATGTGCAAGCTGCGAGGCTGAGGACAGGAGCAGGTGCAAATGAGATAGGGGGCTCTAATACATGAATGGGAGTCACTGACCACAGGCCCTTAGAGGGAAAGATCATTAACACCCATGAATTGCTCACGGCCTTACAAGATTAGTAACCAAATTTGCCTTAAGTTCAAATGACCCTGTTATTCCCTATATGTATTTTGTTTTTATTTTATTTTATTTTATTTTATTTTATTTTCGAAACTACTCCCACTAGTCCAAATACAGGGGCACCCCATCGCTGTATTCCTGAGCTGGTGGAAGATCCTACTGTTAAAACAGGAAAAAATTGTGAGGCTGAGTACAAAATCACTGTGGGCACGGTAATGAATACCTCTGCCAGGTACTTGTGCTCTGCTCTGTGCTTTGCTGTAGAGGAGGCGGCTCATAGGTCACATGAGGAGTGACTAGTACTTACAAGAGACTAGCTGCCAGGTACTTGTGCTCTGCTCTGTGCTGTGCTGTAGAGGAGGCGGCTCATAGGTCACATGAGGTGTGACTATTACTTACAGGAGACTAGCTGCCAGGTACTTGTGCTCTGCTCTGTGCTGTAGAGGAGGCGGCTCATAGGTCACATGAGGTGTGACTAGTAGTTACAGGAGACTAGCTGCCGGATACTTGTGCTCTGCTCTGTGCTGCGCTGTAGAGGAGGCAGCTCATAGGTCACATGGGGTGTGACTAGTACTTACAGGAGACTAGCTGCCAGGTACTTGTGCTTTGCTCTGTGCTGTAGAGGAGGTGGCTCATAGGTCACATAGGGTGTGACTAGTACTTACAGGAGACTAGCTGCCAGGTACTTGTGCTCTGCTCTGTGCTGTGCTGGACTGTAGAGGAGGCGGCTCATAGGTCACATGAGGTGTGACTAGTACTTACAGGAGACTAGCTGCCAGATACTTGTGCTCTGCTCTGTGCTGTGCTGTAGAGGAGGCGGCTCATAGGTCACATGAGGTTTAACTATTACTTACAGGAGACTAGCTGCCAGGTACTTGTCCTCTACTCTGTGCTGTGCTGGACTGTAGAGGAGGCGGCTCATAGGTCACATAGGTCACATGAAGTGTGACTATTACTTACAGGAGACTAGCTGCCAGGTACTTCTGCTCTGTGCTGTGCTGTACTGTAGAGGAGGCAGCTCATAGGTCACATGAGGTGTGACTAGTACTTACAGGAGACTAGCTGCCAGGTACTTGTGCTCTGCTCTGTGCTGTGCTGGGCTGTAGAGGAGGCAGCACATAGGTCACATGGGGTGTGACTAGTACTTACAGGAGACTAGCTGCCAGGTATTTGTGCTCTGCTCTGTGCTGTGCTGTAAAGGAGGCGGCTCATAGCTCACATTAGGTGTGACTAGTACTTACAGGAGACTAGCTGCCAGGCACTTGTGCTCTGCTCTGTGCTGGACTGTAGAGGAGGCGGCTCATAGGTCACATGAGGTGTGACTATTACTTACAGGAGACTAGCTGCCAGGTACTTCTGCTCTGTGCTGTGCTGTACTGTAGAGGAGGCAGCTCATAGGTCACATGAGGTGTGACTATTACTTACAGGAGACTAGCTGCCAGGTACTTCTGCTCTGTGCTGTGCTGTACTGTAGAGGAGGCAGCTCATAGGTCACATTAGGTGTGACTATTACTTACAGGAGACTAGCTGCCAGGTACTTGTGCTCTGCTCTGTGCTGTGCTGTAGAGGAGGCGGCTCATAGGTTACATGAGGTGTGACTATTACATACAGGAGACTAGCTGCCAGGTACTTGTGCTCTCTGCTGTGCTGTGCTGGACTGTAGAGGAGGTGGCTCATAGGTCACATGAGGTGTGACTAGTACTTACAGGAGACTAGCTGACAGATACTTGTGCTCTGTGCTGTGTTGTGCTGTAGAGGAGACGGCTCATAGGTCACATGAGGAGTGACTAGTACTTACAGGAGTCTAGCTGCCAGGTACTTGTGCTCTGCTCTGTGCTGTGCTGTGCTGTAGAGGAGGCGGCTCATAGGTCACCTAAGGCGTGACTAGTACTTACAGGAGACTAGCTGCCAGGTACTTGTGCTCTGCTCTGTGCTGTGCTGTACTGTAGAGGAGGCGGCTCATAGGTCACATGAGGTGTGACTAGTACTTACAGGAGACTAGCTGCCAGATACTTGTGCTCTGCTCTGTGCTGTACTGTAGAGGAGGTGGCTCATAGCTCACATGAGGTGTGACTAGTACTTACAGGAGACTAGCTGCCAGGTACTTGTGCTCTGCTCTGTGCTGGACTGTAGAGGAGGCGGCTCATAGGTCACATATGGTGTGACTAGTACTTACAGCAGACTAGCTGCCAGGTACTTGTGCTCTGCTCTGTGCTGTGCTGTACTGTAGAGGAGGCGGCTCATAGGTCACATGGGGATTGTGACTAGTACTTACAGGAGACTAGCTGCTAGATACTTGTGCTCTGCTCTGTGCTGTGCTGTAGAGGAGGCGGCTCATAGGTCACATGAGGTGTGACTATTACTTACAGGAGACTAGCTGCCAGGTACTTGTCCTCTACTCTGTGCTGTGCTGGACTGTAGAGGATGCGGCTCATAGGTCACATAGGTCACATGAAGTGTGACTAGTACTTACAGGAGACTAGCTGCCAGGTACTTGTGCTCTGCTCTGTGCTGTGCTGGACTGTAAAGGAGGCGGCTCATAGGTCACATGAGGTGTGACTAGTACTTACAGGAGACTAGCTGCCAGGTACTTGTGCTCTGCTCTGTGCTGTGCTGGACTGTAGAGGAGGCGGCTCATAGGTCACATAGGTCACATGAAGTGTGACTATTACTTACAGGAGACTAGCTGCCAGGTACTTCTGCTCTGTGCTGTGCTGTACTGTAGAGGAGGCAGCTCATAGGTCACATGAGGTGTGACTAGTACTTACAGGAGACTAGCTGCCAGGTATTTGTGCTCTGCTCTCTGCTGTGCTGTAGAGGAGGCGGCTCATAGCTCACATGAGGTGTGACTAGTACTTACAGGAGACTAGCTGCCAGGTACTTGTGCTCTGCTCTGTGCTGTACTGTAGAGGAGGTGGCTCATAGCTCACATGAGGTTTGACTAGTACTTACAGGAGACTAGCTGCCAGGTACTTGTGCTCTGCTCTGTGCTGGACTGTAGAGGAGGCGGCTCATAGGTCACATGAGGTGTGACTAGTACTTACAGGAGACTAGCTGCCAGGTACTTGTGCTCTGCTCTGTGCTGTGCTGGACTGTAGAGGAGGCGGCTCATAGGTCACATGGGGATTGTGACTAGTACTTACAAGAGACTAGCTGCCAGGTACTTGTGCTCTCTGCTGTGCTGTGCTGTAGAGGAGGCAGCTCATAGGTCACATGAGGAGTGACTAGTACTTACAGGAGACTAGCTGCCAGGTACTTGTGCTCTGCTGCTGTGCTGTGCTGTAGAGGAGGCGGCTCATAGGTCACATGAGGTGTGACTATTACTTACAGGAGACTAGCTGCCAGGTACTTGTGCTCTGTGCTGTGCTGGACTGTAGAGGAGGCGGCTCATAGGTCACATGAGGTGTGACTAGTACTTACAGGAGACTAGCTGCCAGGTACTTCTGCTCTGTGCTGTGCTGTACTGTAGAGGAGGCAGCTCATAGGTCACATGAGGTGTGACTATTACTTACAGGAGACTAGCTGCCAGGTACTTGTGCTCTGCTCTGTGCTGTGCTGTAGAGGTGGCACCTCATAGGTCACAGGAGGTGTGACTAGTACTTACAGGAGACTAGCTGCCAGGTACTTCTGCTCTGCTCTGTGCTGGGCTGTACTGGAGGAGGCGGCTCATAGGTCACATGAGGTGTGACTAGTACTTACAGGAGACTAGCTGCCAGGTACTTGTGCTCTGCTCTGTGCTGTGCTGTAGAGGAGGCGGCTCATAGATCACATGAGGTGTGACTAGTACTTACAGGAGACTAGCTGCCAGGTTCTTGTGCTCTGTGCTGTGCTGGACTGTAGAGGAGGCGGCTCATAGGTTACATACGGTGTGACTAGTACTTACAGGAGACTAGCTGCCAGGTACTTGTGCGCTGCTCTGTGCTGGACTGTAGAGGAGGTGGCTCATAGGTCACATGGGGTGTGACTAGTACTTACAGGAGACTAGCTGCCAGGTACTTGTGCTCTGCTCTGTGCTGTGCTGGACTGTAGAGGAGGCGGCTCATAGGTCACATGAGGAGTGACTAGTACTTACAGGAGACTAGCTGCCAGGTATTTGTTCTCTGCTCTGTGCTGTGCTGTAGAGGAGGCAGCTCATAGGTTACATGAGGTGTGACTAGTAGTAACAGGAGACTAGCTGCCAGGTACTTGTGCTCTGCTCTGTGCTGTGCTGTAGAGGAGGCGGCTCATAGGTCACATGAGGTGTGACTAGTACTTACAGGAGACTAGCTGCCAGGTACTTGTGCTCTGCTCTGTGCTGTAGAGGAAGCGGCTCATAGGTCACATGGGGTGTGACTAGTACTTACAGGAGACTAGCTGCCAGGTACTTGTGCTTTGCTCTGTGCTGTAGAGAAGGTGGCTCATAGGTCACATAGGGTGTGACTAGTACTTACAGGAGACTAGCTGCCAGGTACTTGTGCTCTGCTCTGTGCTGTGCTGTAGAGGAGGCAGCTCATAGGTCACATGAGGTGTGACTATTACTTACAGGAGACTAGCTGCCAGGTACTTGTCCTCTACTCTGTGCTGTGCTGGACTTATAGAGGAGGCGGCTCATAGGTCACATAGGTCACATGAAGTGTGACTATTACTTACAGGAGACTAGCTGCCAGGTACTTCTGCTCTGTGCTGTGCTGTACTGTAGAGGAGGCAGCTCATAGGTCACATGAGGTGTGACTAGTACTTACAGGAGACTAGCTGCCAGGTACTTGTGCTCTGCTCTGTGCTGTGCTGGGCTGTAGAGGAGGCGGCACATAGGTCACATGGGGTGTGACTAGTACTTACAGGAGACTAGCTGCCAGGTATTTGTGCTCTGCTCTGTGCTGTGCTGTAGAGGAGGCGGCTCATAGCTCACATTAGGTGTGACTAGTACTTACAGGAGACTAGCTGACAGATACTTGTGCTCTGTGCTGTGTTGTGCTGTAGAGGAGACGGCTCATAGGTCACATGAGGAGTGACTAGTACTTACAGGAGACTAGCTGCCAGGTACTTGTGCTCTGCTCTGTGCTGTGCTGTGCTGTAGAGGAGGCGGCTCATAGGTCACCTAAGGCGTGACTAGTACTTACAGGAGACTAGCTGCCAGATACTTGTGCTCTGCTCTGTGCTGTGCTGTACTGTAGAGGAGGCGGCTCATAGGTCACATGAGGTGTGACTAGTACTTACAGGAGACTAGCTGCCAGATACTTGTGCTCTGCTCTGTGCTGTACTGTAAGGAGGTGGCTCATAGCTCACATGAGGTGTGACTAGTACTTACAGGAGACTAGCTGCCAGGTACTTGTGCTCTGCTCTGTGCTGGACTGTAGAGGAGGTGGCTCATAGGTCACATGAGGTGTGACTAGTACTTACAGGAGACTAGCTGCCAGGTACTTTGCTCTGCTCTGGCTGTGCTGTGCTGTAGAGGAGGCGGCTCATAGGTCACATGAGGTGTGACTAGTACTTACAGGAGACTAGCTGCCAGGTACTTGTGCTCTGCTCTGTGCTGTGCTGTAGAGGAGGCGGCTCATAGGTCACATGAGGTGTGACTATTACTTACAGGAGACTAGCTGCCAGATACTTGTGCTCTGCTCTGTGCTGTGCTGGACTGTAGAGGAGGCGGCTCATAGGTCACATAGGTCACATGAAGTGTGACTATTACTTACAGGAGACTAGCTGCCAGGTACTTCTGCTCTGTGCTGTGCTGTACTGTAGAGGAGGCAGCTCATAGGTCACATGAGGTGTGACTAGTACTTACAGGAGACTAGCTGCCAGGTATTTGTGCTCTGCTCTCTGCTGTGCTGTAGAGGAGGCGGCTCATAGCTCACATGAGATGTGACTAGTACTTACAGGAGACTAGCTGCCAGGTACTTGTGCTCTGCTCTGTGCTGTACTGTAGAGGAGGTGGCTCATAGCTCACATGAGGTTTGACTAGTACTTACAGGAGACTAGCTGCCAGGTACTTGTGCTCTGCTCTGTGCTGGACTGTAGATTAGGCGGCTCATAGGTCACATGAGGTGTGACTAGTACTTACAGGAGACTAGCTGCCAGGTACTTGTGCTCTGCTCTGTGCTGTCCTGGACTGTAGAGGAGGCGGCTCATAGGTCACATGGGGATTGTGACTAGTACTTACAGGAGACTAGCTGCCAGATACTTGTGCTCTCTGCTGTGCTGTGCTGTAGAGGAGGCGGCTCATAGGTCACATGAGGTGTGACTATTACTTACAGGAGACTAGCTGCCAGGTACTTGTGCTCTGTGCTGTGCTGGACTGTAGAGGAGGCAGCTCATAGGTCACATGAGGTGTGACTAGTACTTACAGGAGACTAGCTGCCAGGTACTTCTGCTCTGTGCTGTGCTGTACTGTAGAGGAGGCAGCTCATAGGTCACATGAGGTGTGACTATTACTTACAGGAGACTAGCTGCCAGGTACTTGTGCTCTGCTCTGTGCTGTGCTGTAGAGGTGGCACCTCATAGGTCACAGGAGGTGTGACTAGTACTTACAGGAGACTAGCTGCCAGGTACTTCTGCTCTGCTCTGTGCTGGGCTGTAGAGGAGGCGGCTCATAGGTCACATGAGGTGTGACTAGTACTTACAGGAGACTAGCTGCCAGGTACTTGTGCTCTGCTCTGTGCTGTGCTGTAGAGGAGGCGACTCATAGATCACATGAGGTGTGACTAGTACTTACAGGAGACTAGCTGCCAGGTTCTTGTGCTCTGTGCTGTGCTGGACTGTAGAGGACGCGGCTCATAGGTTACATACGGTGTGACTAGTACTTACAGGAGACTAGCTGCCAGGTACTTGTGCGCTGCTCTGTGCTGGACTGTAGAGGAGGTGGCTCATAGGTCACATGGGGTGTGACTAGTACTTACAGGAGACTAGCTGCCAGGTACTTGTGCTCTGCTCTGTGCTGTGCTGGACTATAGAGGAGGCGGCTCATAGGTCACATGAGGAGTGACTAGTACTTACAGGAGACTAGCTGCCAGGTATTTGTTCTCTGCTCTGTGCTGTGCTGTAGAGGAGGCAGCTCATAGGTTACATGAGGTGTGACTAGTAGTTACAGGAGACTAGCTGCCAGGTACTTGTGCTCTGCTCTGTGCTGTGCTGTAGAGGAGGCGGCTCATAGGTCACATGAGGTGTGACTAGTACTTACAGGAGACTAGCTGCCAGGTACTTGTGCTCTGCTCTGTGCTGTAGAGGAAGCGGCTCATAGGTCACATGGGGTGTGACTAGTACTTACAGGAGACTAGCTGCCAGGTACTTGTGCTTTGCTCTGTGCTGTAGAGAAGGTGGCTCATAGGTCACATAGGGTGTGACTAGTACTTACAGGAGACTAGCTGCCAGGTACTTGTGCTCTGCTCTGTGCTGTGCTGTAGAGGAGGCAGCTCATAGGTCACATGAGGTGTGACTATTACTTACAGGAGACTAGCTGCCAGGTACTTGTCCTCTACTCTGTGCTGTGCTGGACTGTAGAGGAGGCGGCTCATAGGTCACATAGGTCACATGAAGTGTGACTATTACTTACAGGAGACTAGCTGCCAGGTACTTCTGCTCTGTGCTGTGCTGTACTGTAGAGGAGGCAGCTCATAGGTCACATGAGGTGTGACTAGTACTTACAGGAGACTAGCTGCCAGGTACTTGTGCTCTGCTCTGTGCTGTGCTGGGCTGTAGAGGAGGCGGCTCATAGGTCACATGGGGTGTGACTAGTACTTACAGGAGACTAGCTGCCAGGTATTTGTGCTCTGCTCTGTGCTGTGCTGTAGAGGAGGCGGCTCATAGCTCACATTAGGTGTGACTAGTACTTACAGGAGACTAGCTGCCAGGCACTTGTGCTCTGCTCTGTGCTGGACTGTAGAGGAGGCGGCTCATAGGTCACATGAGGTGTGACTATTACTTACAGGAGACTAGCTGCCAGGTACTTCTGCTCTGTGCTGTGCTGTACTGTAGAGCAGGCAGCTCATAGGTCACATGAGGTGTGACTATTACTTACAGGAGACTAGCTGCCAGGTACTTCTGCTCTGTGCTGTGCTGTACTGTAGAGGAGGCAGCTCATAGGTCACATTAGGTGTGACTATTACTTACAGGAGACTAGCTGCCAGGTACTTGTGCTCTGCTCTGTGCTGTGCTGTAGAGGAGGCGGCTCATAGGTTACATGAGCTGTGACTATTACATACAGGAGACTAGCTGCCAGGTACTTGTGCTCTCTGCTGTGCTGTGCTGGACTGTAGAGGAGGTGGCTCATAGGTCACATGAGGTGTGACTAGTACTTACAGGAGACTAGCTGACAGATACTTGTGCTCTGTGCTGTGTTGTGCTGTAGAGGAGACGGCTCATAGGTCACATGAGGAGTGACTAGTACTTACAGGAGACTAGCTGCCAGGTACTTGTGCTCTGCTCTGTGCTGTGCTGTGCTGTAGAGGAGGCGGCTCATAGGTCACCTAAGGCGTGACTAGTACTTACAGGAGACTAGCTGCCAGATACTTGTGCTCTGCTCTGTGCTGTGCTGTACTGTAGAGGAGGCGGCTCATAGGTCACATGAGGTGTGACTAGTACTTACAGGAGACTAGCTGCCAGATACTTGTGCTCTGCTCTGTGCTGTACTGTAGAGGAGGTGGCTCATAGCTCACATGAGGTGTGACTAGTACTTACAGGAGACTAGCTGCCAGGTACTTGTGCTCTGCTCTGTGCTGGACTGTAGAGGAGGCGGCTCATAGGTCACATGAGGTGTGACTAGTACTTACAGGAGACTAGCTGCCAGGTTCTTGTGCTCTGCTCTGTGCTGTGCTGTACTGTAGAGGAGGCGGCTCATAGGTCACATGGGGATTGTGACTAGTACTTACAGGAGACTAGCTGCCAGATACTTGTGCTCTGCTCTGTGCTGTGCTGTAGAGGAGGCGGCTCATAGGTCACATGAGGTGTGACTATTACTTACAGGAGACTAGCTGCCAGGTACTTGTCCTCTACTCTGTGCTGTGCTGGACTGGTAGAGGATGCGGCTCATAGGTCACATAGGTCACATGAAGTGTGACTAGTACTTACAGGATACTAGCTGCCAGGTACTTGTGCTCTGCTCTGTGCTGTGCTGGACTGTAAAGGAGGCGGCTCATAGGTCACATGAGGTGTGACTAGTACTTACAGGAGACTAGCTGCCAGGTACTTGTGCTCTGCTCTGTGCTGTGCTGTAGAGGAGGCGGCTCATAGGTCACATGAGGTGTGACTATTACTTACAGGAGACTAGCTGCCAGATACTTGTGCTCTGCTCTGTGCTGTGCTGGACTGTAGAGGAGGCGGCTCATAGGTCACATAGGTCACATGAAGTGTGACTATTACTTACAGGAGACTAGCTGCCAGGTACTTCTGCTCTGTGCTGTGCTGTACTGTAGAGGAGGCAGCTCATAGGTCACATGAGGTGTGACTAGTACTTACAGGAGACTAGCTGCCAGGTATTTGTGCTCTGCTCTCTGCTGTGCTGTAGAGGAGGCGGCTCATAGCTCACATGAGGTGTGACTAGTACTTACAGGAGACTAGCTGCCAGGTACTTGTGCTCTGCTCTGTGCTGTACTGTAGAGGAGGTGGCTCATAGCTCACATGAGGTTTGACTAGTACTTACAGGAGACTAGCTGCCAGGTACTTGTGCTCTGCTCTGTGCTGGACTGTAGAGGAGGCGGCTCATAGGTCACATGAGGTGTGACTAGTACTTACAGGAGACTAGCTGCCAGGTACTTGTGCTCTGCTCTGTGCTGTGCTGGACTGTAGAGGAGGCGGCTCATAGGTCACATGGGGATTGTGACTAGTACTTACAGGAGACTAGCTGCCAGGTACTTGTGCTCTCTGCTGTGCTGTGCTGTAGAGGAGGCGGCTCATAGGTCACATGAGGTGTGACTATTACTTACAGGAGACTAGCTGCCAGGTACTTGTGCTCTGTGCTGTGCTGGACTGTAGAGGAGGCGGCTCATAGGTCACATGAGGTGTGACTAGTACTTACAGGAGACTAGCTGCCAGGTACTTCTGCTCTGTGCTGTGCTGTACTGTAGAGGAGGCAGCTCATAGGTCACATGAGGTGTGACTATTACTTACAGGAGACTAGCTGCCAGGTACTTGTGCTCTGCTCTGTGCTGTGCTGTAGAGGTGGCACCTCATAGGTCACAGGAGGTGTCACTAGTACTTACAGGAGACTAGCTGCCAGGTACTTCTGCTCTGCTCTGTGCTGGGCTGTAGAGGAGGCGGCTCATAGGTCACATGAGGTGTGACTAGTACTTACAGGAGACTAGCTGCCAGGTACTTGTGCTCTGCTCTGTGCTGTGCTGTAGAGGAGGCGACTCATAGATCACATGAGGTGTGACTAGTACTTACAGGAGACTAGCTGCCAGGTTCTTGTGCTCTGTGCTGTGCTGGACTGTAGAGGAGGCGGCTCATAGGTTTTGCGGGGGGTGTGGTCTCGGGGGCTGGCGCCGGTCTTGGCGCGCTCGTGCTGGACTGTAGAGGAGGGGCTCATAGGTCACATGGGGTGTGACTAGTACTTACAGGAGACTAGCTGCCAGGTACTTGTGCTCTGCTCTGTCTGTGCTGGACTGTAGAGGAGGCGGCTCATAGGTCACATGAGGTGTGACTAGTACTTACAGGAGACTAGCTGCCAGGTACTTGTTCTCTGCTCTGTGCTGTGCTGTAGAGGAGGCAGCTCATAGGTTACATGAGGTGTGACTAGTAGTTACAGGAGACTAGCTGCCAGGTACTTGTGCTCTGCTCTGTGCTGTGCTGTAGAGGAGGCGGCTCATAGGTCACATGAGGTGTGACTAGTACTTACAGGAGACTAGCTGCCAGGTACTTGTGCTCTGCTCTGTGCTGTAGAGGAAGCGGCTCATAGGTCACATGGGGTGTGACTAGTACTTACAGGAGACTAGCTGCCAGGTACTTGTGCTTTGCTCTGTGCTGTAGAGAAGGTGGCTCATAGGTCACATAGGGTGTGACTAGTACTTACAGGAGACTAGCTGCCAGGTACTTGTGCTCTGCTCTGTGCTGTGCTGTAGAGGAGGCAGCTCATAGGTCACATGAGGTGTGACTATTACTTACAGGAGACTAGCTGCCAGGTACTTGTCCTCTACTCTGTGCTGTGCTGGACTGTAGAGGAGGCGGCTCATAGGTCACATAGGTCACATGAAGTGTGACTATTACTTACAGGAGACTAGCTGCCAGGTACTTCTGCTCTGTGCTGTGCTGTACTGTAGAGGAGGCAGCTCATAGGTCACATGAGGTGTGACTAGTACTTACAGGAGACTAGCTGCCAGGTACTTGTGCTCTGCTCTGTGCTGTAGAGGAGGCAGCTCATAGGTCACATGGGGTGTGACTAGTACTTACAGGAGACTAGCTGCCAGGTATTTGTGCTCTGCTCTGTGCTGTGCTGTAGAGGAGGCGGCTCATAGCTCACATTAGGTGTGACTAGTACTTACAGGAGACTAGCTGCCAGGCACTTGTGCTCTGCTCTGTGCTGGACTGTAGAGGAGGCGGCTCATAGGTCACATGAGGTGTGACTATTACTTACAGGAGACTAGCTGCCAGGTACTTCTGCTCTGTGCTGTGCTGTACTGTAGAGGAGGCAGCTCATAGGTCACATGAGGTGTGACTATTACTTACAGGAGACTAGCTGCCAGGTACTTCTGCTCTGTGCTGTGCTGTACTGTAGAGGAGGCAGCTCATAGGTCACATTAGGTGTGACTATTACTTACAGGAGACTAGCTGCCAGGTACTTGTGCTCTGCTCTGTGCTGTGCTGTAGAGGAGGCGGCTCATAGGTTACATGAGGTGTGACTATTACATACAGGAGACTAGCTGCCAGGTACTTGTGCTCTCTGCTGTGCTGTGCTGGACTGTAGAGGAGGTGGCTCATAGGTCACATGAGGTGTGACTAGTACTTACAGGAGACTAGCTGACAGATACTTGTGCTCTGTGCTGTGTTGTGCTGTAGAGGAGACGGCTCATAGGTCACATGAGGAGTGACTAGTACTTACAGGAGACTAGCTGCCAGGTACTTGTGCTCTGCTCTGTGCTGTGCTGTGCTGTAGAGGAGGCGGCTCATAGGTCACGTGAGGTGTGACTAGTACTTACAGGAGACTAGCTGCCAGATACTTGTGCTCTGCTCTGTGCTGTACTGTAGAGGAGGTGGCTCATAGCTCACATGAGGTGTGACTAGTACTTACAGGAGACTAGCTGCCAGGTACTTGTGCTCTGCTCTGTGCTGTGCTGGACTGTAGAGGAGGCGGCTCATAGGTCACATAGGTCACATGAAGTGTGACTATTACTTACAGGAGACTAGCTGCCAGGTACTTGTGCTCTGTGCTGTGCTGGACTGTAGAGGAGGCGGCTCATAGGTCACATGGGGATTGTGACTAGTACTTACAGTAGACTAGCTGCCAGATACTTGTGCTCTGCTCTGTGCTGTGCTGTAGAGGAGGTGGCTCATAGCTCACATGAGGTGTGACTATTACTTACAGGAGACTAGCTGCCAGGTACTTGTGCTCTGTGCTGTGCTGGACTGTAGAGGAGGCGGCTCATAGGTCACATGAGGTGAGACTAGTACTTACAGGAGACTAGCTGCCAGGTACTTGTGCTCTGCTCTGTGCTGTGCTGTACTGTAGAGGAGGCGGCTCATAGGTCACATGGGGATTGTGACTAGTACTTACAGTAGACTAGCTGCCAGATACTTGTGCTCTGCTCTGTGCTGTGCTGTAGAGGAGGCGGCTCATAGGTCACATGAGGTGTGACTATTACTTACAGGAGACTAGCTGCCAGGTACTTGTGCTCTGCTCTGTGCTGTGCTGTAGAGGAGACGGCTCATAGGTCACATGAGGTGTGACTAGTACTTACAGGAGACTAGCTGCCAGGTACTTGTGCTCTGTGCTGTGCTGTGCTGGACTGTAGAGGAGGCGGCTCATAGGTCACATAAGGCGTGACTAGTACTTACAGGAGACTAGCTGCCAGATACTTGTGCTCTGCTCTGTGCTGTGCTGTACTGTAGAGGAGGCAGCTCATAGATCACATGAGGTGTGACTAGTACTTACAGGAGACTAGCTGCCAGATACTTGTGCTCTGCTCTGTGCTGGGCTGTAGAGGAAGTGTCTCATAGGTCACATGAGGTGTGACAATTACTTACAGGAGACTAGCTGCCAGGTACTTGTGCTCTGCTCTGTGCTGGACTGTAGAGGAGGCGGCTCATAGGTCACATGAGTTGTGACAATTACTTACAGGAGACTAGCTGCCAGGTACTTGTGCTCTGCTCTGTGCTGTGCTGTACTGTAGAGGAGGCAGCTCATAGATCACATGAGGTGTGACTAGTACTTACAGGAGACTAGCTGCCAGATACTTGTGCTCTGCTCTGTGCTGTGCTGTAGAGGAGGCGGCTCATAGGTCACATGAGGTGTGACTATTACTTACAGGAGACTAGCTGCCAGGTACTTGTCCTCTACTCTGTGCTGTGCTGGACTGTAGAGGAGGCGGCTCATAGGTCACATGAAGTGTGACTAGTACTTACAGGAGACTAGCTGCCAGGTACTTGTGCTCTGCTTTGTGCTGTGCTGGACTGTAAAGGAGGCGGCTCATAAGTCACATGAGGTGTGACTAGTACTTACAGGAGACTAGCTGCCAGGTACTTGTGCTCTGCTCTGTGCTGTGCTGTAGAGGAGGCGGCTCATAGGTCACATGAGGTGTGACTATTACTTACAGGAGACTAGCTGCCAGGTACTTGTCCTCTACTCTGTGCTGTGCTGTGCTGTAGAGGAGGCGGCTCATAGGTCACATGAGGTGTGACTAGTACTTACAGGAGACTAGCTGCCAGGTACTTGTGCTCTGCTCTCTGCTGTAGGGGAAGCGGCTCATAGGTCACATGGGGTGTGACTAGTACTTACAGGAGACTAGCTGCCAGGTACTTGTGCTTTGCTCTGTGCTGTAGAGAAGGTGGCTCATAGGTCACATAGGGTGTGACTAGTACTTACAGGAGACTAGCTGCTAGGTACTTGTGCTCTGCTCTGTGCTGTGCTGTAGAGGAGGCAGCTCATAGGTCACATGAGGTGTCACTATTACTTACAGGAGACTAGCTGCCAGGTACTTGTCCTCTACTCTGTGCTGTGCTGGACTGTAGAGGAGGCGGCTCATAGGTCACATAGGTCACATGAAGTGTGACTATTACTTACAGGAGACTAGCTGCCAGGTACTTCTGCTCTGTGCTGTGCTGTACTGTAGAGGAGGCAGCTCATAGGTCACATGAGGTGTGACTAGTACTTACAGGAGACTAGCTGCCAGGTACTTGTGCTCTGCTCTGTGCTGTGCTGGGCTGTAGAGGAGGCGGCACATAGGTCACATGGGGTGTGACTAGTGCTTACAGGAGACTAGCTGCCAGGTATTTGTGCTCTGCTCTGTGCTGTGCTGTAGAGGAGGCGGCTCATAGCTCACATGAGGTGTGACTAGTACTTACAGGAGACTAGCTGCCAGGCACTTGTGCTCTGCTCTGTGCTGTGCTGTGCTGTAGAGGAGGCGGCTCATAGCTCACATGAGGAGTGGCTAGTACTTACAGGAGACTAGCTGCCAGGTACTTGTGCTCTGCTCTGTGCTGGACTGTAAAGGAGGCGGCTCATAGGTCACATGGGGATTTTGACTAGTACTTACAGGAGACTAGCTGCCAGGTACTTGTGCTCTCTGCTGTGCTGTGCTGTAGAGGAGGCGGCTCATAGGTCACATGAGGTGTGACTAGTACTTACAGGAGACTAGCTGCCATGTACTTGTGCTCTCTGCTGTGCTGTGCTGTAGAGGAGGCGGCTCATAGGTCACATGAGGTGTGACTATTACTTACAGGAGACTAGCTGCCAGGTACTTGTGCTCTGCTTTGTGCTGTGCTGTAGAGGAGGCAGCTCATAGGTCACATGAGGTGTGACTAGTACTTACAGGAGACTAGCTGCCAGGTACTTGTGCTCTGTGCTGTGCTGTGCTGGACTGTAGAGGAGGCGGCTCATAGGTCACATAAGGCGTGACTAGTACTTACAGGAGACTAGCTGCCAGATACTTGTGCTCTGCTCTGTGCTGTGCTGTACTGTAGAGGAGGCAGCTCATAGATCACATGAGGTGTGACTAGTACTTACAGGAGACTAGCTGCCAGATACTTGTGCTCTGCTCTGTGCTGGGCTGTAGAGGAAGTGTCTCATAGGTCACATGAGGTGTGACAATTACTTACAGGAGACTAGCTGCCAGGTACGTGTGCTCTGCTCTGTGCTGGACTGTAGAGGAGGCGGCTCATAGGTCACATGAGTTGTGACAATTACTTACAGGAGACTAGCTGCCAGGTACTTGTGCTCTGCTCTGTGCTGTGCTGTACTGTAGAGGAGGCAGCTCATAGATCACATGAGGTGTGACTAGTACTTACAGGAGACTAGCTGCCAGATACTTGTGCTCTGCTCTGTGCTGTGCTGTAGAGGAGGCGGCTCATAGGTCACATGAGGTGTGACTATTACTTACAGGAGACTAGCTGCCAGGTACTTGTCCTCTACTCTGTGCTGTGCTGGACTGTAGAGGAGGCGGCTCATAGGTCACATAGGTCACATGAAGTGTGACTAGTACTTACAGGAGACTAGCTGCCAGGTACTTGTGCTCTGCTTTGTGCTGTGCTGGACTGTAAAGGAGGCGGCTCATAAGTCACATGAGGTGTGACTAGTACTTACAGGAGACTAGCTGCCAGGTACTTGTGCTCTGCTCTGTGCTGTGCTGTAGAGGAGGCGGCTCATAGGTCACATGAGGTGTGACTATTACTTACAGGAGACTAGCTGCCAGGTACTTGTCCTCTACTCTGTGCTGTGCTGGACTGTAGAGGAGGCGGCTCATAGGTGACATGAGGTGTGACTAGTACTTACAGGAGACTAGCTGCCAGGTACTTGTGCTCTGCTCTGTGCTGTGCTGTAGAGGAGGCGGCTCATAGGTCACATGAGGTGTGACTATTACTTACAGGAGACTAGCTGCCAGATACTTGTGCTCTGCTCTGTGCTGTGCTGGACTGTAGAGGAGGCGGCTCATAGGTCACATAGGTCACATGAAGTGTGACTATTACTTACAGGAGACTAGCTGCCAGGTACTTCTGCTCTGTGCTGTGCTGTACTGTAGAGGAGGCAGCTCATAGGTCACATGAGGTGTGACTAGTACTTACAGGAGACTAGCTGCCAGGTATTTGTGCTCTGCTCTCTGCTGTGCTGTAGAGGAGGCGGCTCATAGCTCACATGAGGTGTGACTAGTACTTACAGGAGACTAGCTGCCAGGTACTTGTGCTCTGCTCTGTGCTGTACTGTAGAGGAGGTGGCTCATAGCTCACATGAGGTTTGACTAGTACTTACAGGAGACTAGCTGCCAGGTACTTGTGCTCTGCTCTGTGCTGGACTGTAGAGGAGGCGGCTCATAGGTCACATGAGGTGTGACTAGTACTTACAGGAGACTAGCTGCCAGGTACTTGTGCTCTGCTCTGTGCTGTGCTGGACTGTAGAGGAGGCGGCTCATAGGTCACATGGGGATTGTGACTAGTACTTACAGGAGACTAGCTGCCAGGTACTTCTGCTCTCTGCTGTGCTGTGCTGTAGAGGAGGCGGCTCATAGGTCACATGAGGTGTGACTATTACTTACAGGAGACTAGCTGCCAGGTACTTGTGCTCTGTGCTGTGCTGGACTGTAGAGGAGGCGGCTCATAGGTCACATGAGGTGTGACTATTACTTACAGGAGACTAGCTGCCAGGTACTTGTGCTCTGCTCTGTGCTGTGCTGTACTGAGAGGTGGCACCTCATAGGTCACAGGAGGTGTGACTAGTACTTACAGGAGATTAGCTGCCAGGTACTTGTGCTGCTCTGCTCTGTGCTGGGCTGTAGAGGAGGCGGCTCATAGGTCACATGAGGTGTGACTAGTACTTACAGGAGACTAGCTGCCAGGTACTTGTGCTCTGCTCTGTGCTGTGCTGTAGAGGAGGCGGCTCATAGGTCACATGAGGTGTGACTAGTACTTACAGGAGACTAGCTGCCAGGTACTTGTGCTCTGCTTGCTGTGCTGGACTGTAGAGGAGGCGGCTCATAGGTTACATGAGGTGTGACTAGTACTTACAGGAGACTAGCTGCCAGGTACTTGTGCTCTGCTCTGTGCTGTGCTGGACTGTAGAGGAGGTGGCTCATAGGTCACATGGGGTGTGACTAGTACTTACAGGAGACTAGCTGCCAGGTACTTGTGCTCTGCTCTGTGCTGTGCTGTACTGTAGAGGAGGCGGCTCATAGGTCACATGAGGTGTGACTAGTACTTACAGGAGACTAGCTGCCAGGTACTTGTGCTCTGCTCTGTGCTGTGCTGTAGAGGAGGCGGCTCATAGGTCACATGAGGTGTGACTAGTACTTACAGGAGACTAGCTGCCAGGTACTTGTGCTCTGCTCTGTGCTGTGCTGTAGAGGAGGCGGCTCATAGGTCACATGAGGTGTGACTAGTACTTACAGGAGACTAGCTGCCAGGTACTTGTGCTCTGCTCTGTGCTGTGCTGTAGAGGAGGCGGCTCATAGGTCACATGGGGTGTGACTAGTACTTACAGGAGACTAGCTGCCAGGTACTTGTGCTCTGCTCTGTGCTGTGCTGTAGAGGAGGCGGCTCATAGGTCACATGAGGTGTGACTAGTACTTACAGGAGACTAGCTGCCAGGTACTTGTGCTCTGCTCTGTGCTGTGCTGGACTGTAGAGGAGGCGGCTCATAGGTCACATGAGGTGTGACTAGTACTTACAGGAGACTAGCTGCCAGGTACTTGTGCTCTGCTCTGTGCTGTGCTGTAGAGGAGGCGGCTCATAGGTCACATGAGGTGTGACTAGTACTTACAGGAGACTAGCTGCCAGGTACTTGTGCTCTGCTCTGTGCTGTGCTGGGCTGTAGAGGAGGCGGCTCATAGGTCACATGGGGTGTGACTAGTACTTACAGGAGACTAGCTGCCAGGTACTTGTGCTCTGCTCTGTGCTGTGCTGTAGAGGAGGCAGCTCATAGGTCACATGAGGTGTGACTAGTACTTACAGGAGACTAGCTGCCAGGTACTTGTGCTCTGCTCTGTGCTGTGCTGGACTGTAGAGGAGGCGGCTCAGGTCTCATAGGTCACATGAGGTGTGACTAGTACTTACAGGAGACTAGCTGCCAGGTACTTGTGCTCTGCTCTGTGCTGTGACTGTAGAGGAGGCAGCTCATAGGTCACATGAGGTGTGACTAGTACTTACAGGAGACTAGCTGCCAGGTACTTGTGCTCTGCTCTGTGCTGTGCTGGCGTAGAGGAGGCGGCTCATAGGTCACATGAGGTGTGACTAGTACTTACAGGAGACTAGCTGCCAGGTACTTGTGCTCTGCTCTGTGCTGTGCTGTAGAGGAGGCGGCTCATAGGTCACATGAGGTGTGACTAGTACTTACAGGAGACTAGCTGCCAGGTACTTGTGCTCTGCTCTGTGCTGTGCTGTAGAGGAGGCGGCTCATAGGTCACATGAGGTGTGACTAGTACTTACAGGAGACTAGCTGCCAGGTACTTGTGCTCTGCTCTGTGCTGTGCTGGGCTGTAGAGGAGGCGGCTCATAGGTCACATGGGGTGTGACTAGTACTTACAGGAGACTAGCTGCCAGGTACTTGTGCTCTGCTCTGTGCTGTGCTGTAGAGGAGGCGGCTCATAGGTCACATGAGGTGTGACTAGTACTTACAGGAGACTAGCTGCCAGGTACTTGTGCTCTGCTCTGTGCTGTGCTGTAGAGGAGGCGGCTCATAGGTCACATGAGGTGTGACTAGTACTTACAGGAGACTAGCTGCCAGGTACTTGTGCTCTGCTCTGTGCTGTGCTGTGGCTGTAGAGGAGGCGGCTCATAGGTCACATGAGGTGTGACTAGTACTTACAGGAGACTAGCTGCCAGGTACTTGTGCTCTGCTCTGTGCTGTGCTGGACTGTAGAGGAGGCGGCTCATAGGTCACATGAGGTGTGACTAGTACTTACAGGAGACTAGCTGCCAGGTACTTGTGCTCTGCTCTGTGCTGTGCTGTGCTGTAGAGGAGGCGGCTCATAGGTCACATGAGGTGTGACTAGTACTTACAGGAGACTAGCTGCCAGGTACTTGTGCTCTGCTCTGTGCTGGGCTGTAGAGGAGGCGGCTCATAGGTCACATGAGGTGTGACTATTACTTACAGGAGACTAGCTGCCAGGTACTTGTGCTCTGCTCTGTGCTGGCTGTAGAGGAGGCGGCTCATAGGTCACATGAGGTGTGACTAGTACTTACAGGAGACTAGCTGCCAGGTACTTGTGCTCTGCTCTGTGCTGTGCTGTACTGTAGAGGAGGCGGCTCATAGGTCACATGAGGTGTGACTAGTACTTACAGGAGACTAGCTGCCAGGTACTTGTGCTCTGCTCTGTGCTGTGCTGTAGAGGAGGCGGCTCATAGGTCACATGAGGTGTGACTAGTACTTACAGGAGACTAGCTGCCAGGTACTTGTGCTCTGCTCTGTGCTGTGCTGGACTGTAGAGGAGGCGGCTCATAGGTCACATGAGGTGTGACTAGTACTTACAGGAGACTAGCTGCCAGGTACTTGTGCTCTGCTCTGTGCTGTGCTGGGCTGTAGAGGAGGCGGCTCATAGGTCACATGAGGTGTGACTAGTACTTACAGGAGACTAGCTGCCAGGTACTTGTGCTCTGCTCTGTGCTGTGCTGTACTGTAGAGGAGGCGGCTCATAGGTCACATGAGGTGTGACTAGTACTTACAGGAGACTAGCTGCCAGGTACTTGTGCTCTGCTTTCTGTGCTGTGCTGTAGAGGAGGCGGCTCATAGGTCACATGAGGTGTGACTAGTACTTACAGGAGACTAGCTGCCAGGTACTTGTGCTCTGCTCTGTGCTGTGCTGTAGAGGAGGCGGCTCATAGGTCACATGAGGTGTGACTAGTACTTACAGGAGACTAGCTGCCAGGTACTTGTGCTCTGCTCTGTGCTGTGCTGTACTGTAGAGGAGGCGGCTCATAGGTCACATGAGGTGTGACTAGTACTTACAGGAGACTAGCTGCCAGGTACTTGTGCTCTGCTCTGTGCTGTGCTGTAGAGGAGGCGGCTCATAGGTCACATGAGGTGTGACTAGTACTTACAGGAGACTAGCTGCCAGGTACTTGTGCTCTGCTCTGTGCTGTGCTGTACTGTAGAGGAGGCGGCTCATAGGTCACATGAGGTGTGACTAGTACTTACAGGAGACTAGCTGCCAGGTACTTGTGCTCTGCTCTGTGCTGTGCTGTAGAGGAGGCGGCTCATAGGTCACATGAGGTGTGACTAGTACTTACAGGAGACTAGCTGCCAGGTACTTGTGCTCTGCTCTGTGCTGTGCTGTAGAGGAGGCGGCTCATAGGTCACATGAGGTGTGACTAGTACTTACAGGAGACTAGCTGCCAGGTACTTGTGCTCTGCTCTGTGCTGTGCTGTAGAGGAGGCGGCTCATAGGTCACATGAGGTGTGACTAGTACTTACAGGAGACTAGCTGCCAGGTACTTGTGCTCTGCTCTGTGCTGTGCTGTACTGTAGAGGAGGCGGCTCATAGGTCACATGAGGTGTGACTAGTACTTACAGGAGACTAGCTGCCAGGTACTTGTGCTCTGCTCTGTGCTGGGCTGTAGAGGAGGCGGCTCATAGGTCACATGAGGTGTGACTAGTACTTACAGGAGACTAGCTGCCAGGTACTTGTGCTCTGCTCTGTGCTGTGCTGTGCTGTAGAGGAGGCGGCTCATAGGTCACATGAGGTGTGACTAGTACTTACAGGAGACTAGCTGCCAGGTACTTGTGCTCTGCTCTGTGCTGTGCTGTAGAGGAGGCGGCTCATAGGTCACATGAGGTGTGACTAGTACTTACAGGAGACTAGCTGCCAGGTACTTGTGCTCTGCTCTGTGCTGTGACTGTAGAGGAGGCGGCTCATAGGTCACATGAGGTGTGACTAGTACTTACAGGAGACTAGCTGCCAGGTACTTGTGCTCTGCTCTGTGCTGTGCTGTAGAGGAGGAGGCGGCTCATAGGTCACATGAGGTGTGACTAGTACTTACAGGAGACTAGCTGCCAGGTACTTGTGCTCTGCTCTGTGCTGTGCTGGACTGTAGAGGAGGCGGCTCATAGGTCACATGAGGTGTGACTAGTACTTACAGGAGACTAGCTGCCAGGTACTTGTGCTCTGCTCTGTGCTGTGCTGTAGAGGAGGGCGGCTCATAGGTCACATGAGGTGTGACTAGTACTTACAGGAGACTAGCTGCCAGGTACTTGTGCTCTGCTCTGTGCTGTGCTGTACTGTAGAGGAGGCGGCTCATAGGTCACATGAGGTGTGACTAGTACTTACAGGAGACTAGCTGCCAGGTACTTGTGCTCTGCTCTGTGCTGTGCTGGTAGAGGAGGCGGCTCATAGGTCACATGAGGTGTGACTAGTACTTACAGGAGACTAGCTGCCAGGTACTTGTGCTCTGCTCTGTGCTGTGCTGTAGAGGAGGCGGCTCATAGGTCACATGAGGTGTGACTAGTACTTACAGGAGACTAGCTGCCAGGTACTTGTGCTCTGCTCTGTGCTGTGCTGTACTGTAGAGGAGGCAGCTCATAGGTCACATGAGGTGTGACTAGTACTTACAGGAGACTAGCTGCCAGGTACTTGTGCTCTGCTCTGTGCTGTGCTGTACTGTAGAGGAGGCGGCTCATAGGTCACATGAGGTGTGACTAGTACTTACAGGAGACTAGCTGCCAGGTACTTGTGCTCTGCTCTGTGCTGTGCTGTAGAGGAGGCGGCTCATAGGTCACATGAGGTGTGACTAGTACTTACAGGAGACTAGCTGCCAGGTACTTGTGCTCTGCTCTGTGCTGTGCTGTACTGTAGAGGAGGCGGCTCATAGGTCACATGAGGTGTGACTAGTACTTACAGGAGACTAGCTGCCAGGTACTTGTGCTCTGCTCTGTGCTGTGCTGTACTGTAGAGGAGGCGGCTCATAGGTCACATGAGGTGTGACTAGTACTTACAGGAGACTAGCTGCCAGGTACTTGTGCTCTGCTCTGTGCTGTGCTGTACTGTAGAGGAGGCGGCTCATAGGTCACATGAGGTGTGACTAGTACTTACAGGAGACTAGCTGCCAGGTACTTGTGCTCTGCTCTGTGCTGTGCTGTAGAGGAGGCGGCTCATAGGTCACATGAGGTGTGACTATTACTTACAGGAGACTAGCTGCCAGGTACTTGTGCTCTACTCTGTGCTGTGCTGGACTGTAGAGGAGGCGGCTCATAGGTCACATAGGTCACATGAGGTGTGACTAGTACTTACAGGAGACTAGCTGCCAGGTACTTGTGCTCTGCTCTGTGCTGTGCTGGACTGTAGAGGAGGCGGCTCATAGGTCACATGAGGTGTGACTAGTACTTACAGGAGACTAGCTGCCAGGTACTTGTGCTCTGCTCTGTGCTGTGCTGTAGAGGAGGCGGCTCATAGGTCACATGAGGTGTGACTAGTACTTACAGGAGACTAGCTGCCAGGTACTTGTGCTCTGCTCTGTGCTGTGCTGTAGAGGAGGTGGCTCATAGGTCACATGAGGTGTGACTATTACTTACAGGAGACTAGCTGCCAGGTACTTGTGCTCTGCTCTGTGCTGTGCTGGACTGTAGAGGAGGCGGCTCATAGGTCACATAGGTCACATGAGGTGTGACTAGTACTTACAGGAGACTAGCTGCCAGGTACTTGTGCTCTGCGCTGTGCTGTGCTGTAGAGGAGGCAGCTCATAGGTCACATGAGGTGTGACTAGTACTTACAGGAGACTAGCTGCCAGGTATTTGTGCTCTGCTCTGTGCTGGGCTGTAGAGGAGGCAGCTCATAGGTCACATGAGGTGTGGCTAGTACTTACAGGAGACTAGCTGCCAGGTACTTGTGCTCTGCTCTGTGCTGTGCTGTAGAGGAGGCGGCTCATAGCTCACATGAGGTGTGACTAGTACTTACAGGAGACTAGCTGCCAGGTACTTGTGCTCTGCTCTGTGCTGTGCTGTAGAGGAGGTGGCTCATAGGTCACATGAGGTGTGACTAGTACTTACAGGAGACTAGCTGCCAGGTACTTGTGCTCTGCTCTGTGCTGGGACTGTAGAGGAGGCGGCTCATAGGTCACATGAGGTGTGACTAGTACTTACAGGAGACTAGCTGCCAGGTACTTGTGCTCTGCTCTGTGCTGTGCTGTACTGTAGAGGAGGCGGCTCATAGGTCACATGGGGATTGTGACTAGTACTTACAGGAGACTAGCTGCCAGGTACTTGTGCTCTGCTGCTGTGCTGTGCTGTAGAGGAGGCGGCTCATAGGTCACATGAGGTGTGACTATTACTTACAGGAGACTAGCTGCCAGGTACTTGTGCTCTGTGCTGTGCTGTACTGTAGAGGAGGCGGCTCATAGGTCACATGAGGTGTGACTAGTACTTACAGGAGACTAGCTGCCAGGTACTTGTGCTCTGCTCTGTGCTGTGCTGTACTGTAGAGGAGGCGGCTCATAGGTCACATGAGGTGTGACTAGTACTTACAGGAGACTAGCTGCCAGGTACTTGTGCTCTGCTCTGTGCTGTGCTGGACTGTAGAGGAGGCGGCTCATAGGTCACATGAGGTGTGACTAGTACTTACAGGAGACTAGCTGCCAGGTACTTGTGCTCTGTGCTGTGCTGTGCTGGACTGTAGAGGAGGCGGCTCATAGGTCACATGAGGTGTGACTAGTACTTACAGGAGACTAGCTGCCAGGTACTTGTGCTCTGTTCTGTGCTGTGCTGGACTGTAGAGGAGGCGGCTCATAGGTCACATGAGGTGTGACTAGTACTTACAGGAGACTAGCTGCCAGGTACTTGTGCTCTGCTCTGTGCTGTGCTGGCTGTAGAGGAGGCGGCTCATAGGTCACATGAGGTGTGACTAGTACTTACAGGAGACTAGCTGCCAGGTACTTGTGCTCTGCTCTGTGCTGTGCTGACTGTAGAGGAGGCGGCTCATAGGTCACATGAGGTGTGACTAGTACTTACAGGAGACTAGCTGCCAGGTACTTGTGCTCTGCTCTGTGCTGTGCTGTACTGTAGAGGAGGCGGCTCATAGGTCACATGAGGTGTGACTAGTACTTACAGGAGACTAGCTGCCAGGTACTTGTGCTCTGCTCTGTGCTGTGCTGTACGAGGAGGCGGCTCATAGGTCACATGAGGTGTGACTAGTACTTACAGGAGACTAGCTGCCAGGTACTTGTGCTCTGCTCTGTGCTGTGCTGTACTGTAGAGGAGGCGGCTCATAGGTCACATGAGGTGTGACTAGTACTTACAGGAGACTAGCTGCCAGGTACTTGTGCTCTGCTCTGTGCTGTGCTGTACTGTAGAGGAGGCGGCTCATAGGTCACATGAGGTGTGACTAGTACTTACAGGAGACTAGCTGCCAGGTACTTGTGCTCTGCTCTGTGCTGTGCTGTACTGTAGAGGAGGCGGCTCATAGGTCACATGAGGTGTGACTAGTACTTACAGGAGACTAGCTGCCAGGTACTTGTGCTCTGCTCTGTGCTGTGACTGTAGAGGAGGCGGCTCATAGGTCACATGAGGTGTGACTAGTACTTACAGGAGACTAGCTGCCAGGTACTTGTGCTCTGCTCTGTGCTGTGCTGGACTGTAGAGGAGGCGGCTCATAGGTCACATGAGGTGTGACTAGTACTTACAGGAGACTAGCTGCCAGGTACTTGTGCTCTGCTCTGTGCTGTGCTGTAGAGGAGGCGGCTCATAGGTCACATGAGGTGTGACTAGTACTTACAGGAGACTAGCTGCCAGGTACTTGTGCTCTGCTCTGTGCTGTGCTGTAGAGGAGGCGGCTCATAGGTCACATGAGGTGTGACTAGTACTTACAGGAGACTAGCTGCCAGGTACTTGTGCTCTGCTCTGTGCTGTGCTGTACTGTAGAGGAGGCGGCTCATAGGTCACATGAGGTGTGACTAGTACTTACAGGAGACTAGCTGCCAGGTACTTGTGCTCTGCTCTGTGCTGTGCTGTAGAGGAGGCGGCTCATAGGTCACATGAGGTGTGACTAGTACTTACAGGAGACTAGCTGCCAGGTACTTGTGCTCTGCTCTGTGCTGTGCTGTACTGTAGAGGAGGCGGCTCATAGGTCACATGAGGTGTGACTAGTACTTACAGGAGACTAGCTGCCAGGTACTTGTGCTCTGGTGCTGTGCTGTGCTGTAGAGGAGGCGGCTCATAGGTCACATGAGGTGTGACTAGTACTTACAGGAGACTAGCTGCCAGGTACTTGTGCTCTGCTCTGTGCTGTGCTGTAGAGGAGGCGGCTCATAGGTCACATGAGGTGTGACTAGTACTTACAGGAGACTAGCTGCCAGGTACTTGTGCTCTGCTCTGTGCTGTGCTGTAGAGGAGGCGGCTCATAGGTCACATGAGGTGTGACTAGTACTTACAGGAGACTAGCTGCCAGGTACTTGTGCTCTGTGCTGTGCTGTGCTGTAGAGGAGGCGGCTCATAGGTCACATGAGGTGTGACTAGTACTTACAGGAGACTAGCTGCCAGGTACTTGTGCTCTGCTCTGTGCTGTGCTGTAGAGGAGGCGGCTCATAGGTCACATGAGGTGTGACTAGTACTTACAGGAGACTAGCTGCCAGGTACTTGTGCTCTGCTCTGTGCTGTGCTGTACTGTAGAGGAGGCGGCTCATAGGTCACATGAGGTGTGACTAGTACTTACAGGAGACTAGCTGCCAGGTACTTGTGCTCTGCTCTGTGCTGTGCTGTAGAGGAGGCGGCTCATAGGTCACATGAGGTGTGACTAGTACTTACAGGAGACTAGCTGCCAGGTACTTGTGCTCTGCTCTGTGCTGTGCTGTACTGTAGAGGAGGCGGCTCATAGGTCACATGAGGTGTGACTAGTACTTACAGGAGACTAGCTGCCAGGTACTTGTGCTCTGCTCTGTGCTGTGCTGTACGTAGAGGAGGCGGCTCATAGGTCACATGAGGTGTGACTAGTACTTACAGGAGACTAGCTGCCAGGTACTTGTGCTCTGCTCTGTGCTGTGCTGTAGAGGAGGCGGCTCATAGGTCACATGAGGTGTGACTAGTACTTACAGGAGACTAGCTGCCAGGTACTTGTGCTCTGCCGTGCTGTGCTGTAGGGAGGCGGGGGCTCATAGGGGGTCACATGAGGTGTGACTAGTACTTACAGGAGACTAGCTGCCAGGTACTTGTGCTCTGCTCTGTGCTGTGCTGTACTGGAGGGGGGGGCGGCTCATAGGTCACATGAGGTGTGACTAGTACTTACAGGAGACTAGCTGCCAGGTACTTGTGCTCTGCTCTGTGCTGTGCTGTAGAGGAGGCGGCTCATAGGTCACATGAGGTGTGACTAGTACTTACAGGAGACTAGCTGCCAGGTACTTGTGCTCTGCTCTGTGCTGTGCTGTAGAGGAGGCGGCTCATAGGTCACATGAGGTGTGACTAGTACTTACAGGAGACTAGCTGCCAGGTACTTGTGCTCTGCTCTGTGCTGTGCTGGACTGTAGAGGAGGCGGCTCATAGGTCACATGAGGTGTGACTAGTACTTACAGGAGACTAGCTGCCAGGTACTTGTGCTCTGCTCTGTGCTGTGCTGTACTGTAGAGGAGGCGGCTCATAGGTCACATGAGGTGTGACTAGTACTTACAGGAGACTAGCTGCCAGGTACTTGTGCTCTGCTCTGTGCTGTGCTGTAGAGGAGGCGGCTCATAGGTCACATGAGGTGTGACTAGTACTTACAGGAGACTAGCTGCCAGGTACTTGTGCTCTGCTCTGTGCTGTGCTGTAGAGGAGGCGGCTCATAGGTCACATGAGGTGTGACTAGTACTTACAGGAGACTAGCTGCCAGGTACTTGTGCTCTGCTCTGTGCTGTGCTGTACTGTAGAGGAGGGCGGCTCATAGGTCACATGAGGTGTGACTAGTACTTACAGGAGACTAGCTGCCAGGTACTTGTGCTCTGCTCTGTGCTGTGCTGTACGTAGAGGAGGCGGCTCATAGGTCACATGAGGTGTGACTAGTACTTACAGGAGACTAGCTGCCAGGTACTTGTGCTCTGCTCTGTGCTGTGCTGTACTGTAGAGGAGGCGGCTCATAGGTCAATGGTCACATGAGGTGTGACTAGTACTTACAGGAGACTAGCTGCCAGGTACTTGTGCTCTGCTCTGTGCTGTGCTGTAGAGGAGGCGGCTCATAGGTCACATGAGGTGTGACTAGTACTTACAGGAGACTAGCTGCCAGGTACTTGTGCTCTGCTCTGTGCTGTGCTGGTAGAGGAGGCGGCTCATAGGTCACATGAGGTGTGACTAGTACTTACAGGAGACTAGCTGCCAGGTACTTGTGCTCTGCTCTGTGCTGTGCTGTACTGTAGAGGAGGCGGCTCATAGGTCACATGAGGTGTGACTAGTACTTACAGGAGACTAGCTGCCAGGTACTTGTGCTCTGCTCTGTGCTGTGCTGTAGAGGAGGCGGCTCATAGGTCACATGAGGTGTGACTAGTACTTACAGGAGACTAGCTGCCAGGTACTTGTGCTCTGCTCTGTGCTGTGCTGTACTGTAGAGGAGGCGGCTCATAGGTCACATGAGGTGTGACTAGTACTTACAGGAGACTAGCTGCCAGGTACTTGTGCTCTGCTCTGTGCTGTGCTGTAGAGGAGGCGGCTCATAGGTCACATGAGGTGTGACTAGTACTTACAGGAGACTAGCTGCCAGGTACTTGTGCTCTGCTCTGTGCTGTGCTGGACTGTAGAGGAGGCGGCTCATAGGTCACATGAGGTGTGACTAGTACTTACAGGAGACTAGCTGCCAGGTACTTGTGCTCTGCTCTGTGCTGTGCTGTACTGTAGGAGGAGGCGGCTCATAGGTCACATGAGGTGTGACTAGTACTTACAGGAGACTAGCTGCCAGGTACTTGTGCTCTGCTCTGTGCTGTGCTGTACTGTAGAGGAGGCGGCTCATAGGTCACATGAGGTGTGACTAGTACTTACAGGAGACTAGCTGCCAGGTACTTGTGCTCTGCTCTGTGCTGTGCTGTAGAGGAGGCGGCTCATAGGTCACATGAGGTGTGACTAGTACTTACAGGAGACTAGCTGCCAGGTACTTGTGCTCTGCTCTGTGCTGTGCTGTAGAGGAGGCGGCTCATAGGTCACATGAGGTGTGACTAGTACTTACAGGAGACTAGCTGCCAGGTACTTGTGCTCTGCTCTGTGCTGTGCTGTACTGTAGAGGAGGCGGCTCATAGGTCACATGAGGTGTGACTAGTACTTACAGGAGACTAGCTGCCAGGTACTTGTGCTCTGCTCTGTGCTGTGCTGTACTGTAGAGGAGGCGGCTCATAGGTCACATGAGGTGTGACTAGTACTTACAGGAGACTAGCTGCCAGGTACTTGTGCTCTGCTCTGTGCTGTGCTGTAGAGGAGGCGGCTCATAGGTCACATGAGGTGTGACTAGTACTTACAGGAGACTAGCTGCCAGGTACTTGTGCTCTGCTCTGTGCTGTGCTGTAGAGGAGGCGGCTCATAGGTCACATGAGGTGTGACTAGTACTTACAGGAGACTAGCTGCCAGGTACTTGTGCTCTGCTCTGTGCTGTGCTGTACTGTAGAGGAGGCGGCTCATAGGTCACATGAGGTGTGACTAGTACTTACAGGAGACTAGCTGCCAGGTACTTGTGCTCTGCTCTGTGCTGTGCTGTAGAGGAGGCGGCTCATAGGTCACATGAGGTGTGACTAGTACTTACAGGAGACTAGCTGCCAGGTACTTGTGCTCTGCTCTGTGCTGGACTGTAGAGGAGGCGGCTCATAGGTCACATGAGGTGTGACTAGTACTTACAGGAGACTAGCTGCCAGGTACTTGTGCTCTGCTCTGTGCTGTGCTGTACTGTAGAGGAGGCGGCTCATAGGTCACATGAGGTGTGACTAGTACTTACAGGAGACTAGCTGCCAGGTACTTGTGCTCTGCTGCTGTGCTGTACTGTAGAGGAGGCGGCTCATAGGTCACATGAGGTGTGACTAGTACTTACAGGAGACTAGCTGCCAGGTACTTGTGCTCTGCTCTGTGCTGTGCTGTGCTGTAGAGGAGGCGGCTCATAGGTCACATGAGGTGTGACTAGTACTTACAGGAGACTAGCTGCCAGGTACTTGTGCTCTGCTCTGTGCTGTGCTGTACGAGAGGAGGCGGCTCATAGGTCACATGAGGTGTGACTAGTACTTACAGGAGACTAGCTGCCAGGTACTTGTGCTCTGCTCTGTGCTGTGCTGTATGTGAGGAGGCGGCTCATAGGTCACATGAGGTGTGACTAGTACTTACAGGAGACTAGCTGCCAGGTACTTGTGCTCTGCTCTGTGCTGTGCTGTAGAGGAGGCGGCTCATAGGTCACATGAGGTGTGACTAGTACTTACAGGAGACTAGCTGCCAGGTACTTGTGCTCTGCTCTGTGCTGTGACTGTAGAGGAGGCGGCTCATAGGTCACATGAGGTGTGACTAGTACTTACAGGAGACTAGCTGCCAGGTACTTGTGCTCTGCTCTGTGCTGTGCTGTATGTGAGGAGGCGGCTCATAGGTCACATGAGGTGTGACTAGTACTTACAGGAGACTAGCTGCCAGGTACTTGTGCTCTGCTCTGTGCTGTGCTGTACTGTAGAGGAGGCGCTCATAGGTCACATGAGGTGTGACTACGTACTTACAGGAGACTAGCTGCCAGGTACTTGTGCTCTGTTCTGTGCTGTGCTGTAGAGGAGGCAGCTCATAGGTCACATGAGGTGTGACTAGTACTTACAGGAGACTAGCTGCCAGGTACTTGTGCTCTGCTCTGTGCTGTGCTGTACGAGGGAGGCGGCTCATAGGTCACATGAGGTGTGACTAGTACTTACAGGAGACTAGCTGCCAGGTACTTGTGCTCTGCTCTGTGCTGTGCTGTAGAGGAGGCGGCTCATAGGTCACATGAGGTGTGACTAGTACTTACAGGAGACTAGCTGCCAGGTACTTGTGCTCTGCTCTGTGCTGTGCTGTAGAGGAGGCGGCTCATAGGTCACATGAGGTGTGACTAGTACTTACAGGAGACTAGCTGCCAGGTACTTGTGCTCTGCTCTGTGCTGTGCTGTAGAGGAGGCGGCTCATAGGTCACATGAGGTGTGACTAGTACTTACAGGAGACTAGCTGCCAGGTACTTGTGCTCTGCTCTGTGCTGTGCTGTACTGTAGAGGAGGCGGCTCATAGGTCACATGAGGTGTGACTAGTACTTACAGGAGACTAGCTGCCAGGTACTTGTGCTCTGCTCTGTGCTGTGCTGTGCTGTAGAGGAGGCAGCTCATAGGTCACATGAGGTGTGACTAGTACTTACAGGAGACTAGCTGCCAGGTACTTGTGCTCTGCTCTGTGCTGTGCTGTAGAGGAGGCGGCTCATAGGTCACATGAGGTGTGACTAGTACTTACAGGAGACTAGCTGCCAGGTACTTGTGCTCTGCTCTGTGCTGTGCTGGACTGTAGAGGAGGCGGCTCATAGGTCACATGAGGTGTGACTAGTACTTACAGGAGACTAGCTGCCAGGTACTTGTGCTCTGCTCTGTGCTGTGCTGTACTGTAGAGGAGGCGGCTCATAGGTCACATGAGGTGTGACTAGTACTTACAGGAGACTAGCTGCCAGGTACTTGTGCTCTGCTCTGTGCTGTGCTGTAGAGGAGAGGCGGCTCATAGGTCACATGAGGTGTGACTAGTACTTACAGGAGACTAGCTGCCAGGTACTTGTGCTCTGCTCTGTGCTGTGCTGTAGAGGAGGCGGCTCATAGGTCACATGAGGTGTGACTAGTACTTACAGGAGACTAGCTGCCAGGTACTTGTGCTCTGCTCTGTGCTGTGCTGGACTGTAGAGGAGGCGGCTCATAGGTCACATGAGGTGTGACTAGTACTTACAGGAGACTAGCTGCCAGGTACTTGTGCTCTGTGCTGTGCTGTACTGTAGAGGAGGCGGCTCATAGGTCACATGAGGTGTGACTAGTACTTACAGGAGACTAGCTGCCAGGTACTTGTGCTCTGCTCTGTGCTGTGCTGGACTGTAGAGGAGGCGGCTCATAGGTCACATGAGGTGTGACTAGTACTTACAGGAGACTAGCTGCCAGGTACTTGTGCTCTGCTCTGTGCTGTGCTGGATGAGAGGAGGCGGCTCATAGGTCACATGAGGTGTGACTAGTACTTACAGGAGACTAGCTGCCAGGTACTTGTGCTCTGCTCTGTGCTGTGCTGTCTGTAGAGGAGGCGGCTCATAGGTCACATGAGGTGTGACTAGTACTTACAGGAGACTAGCTGCCAGGTACTTGTGCTCTGCTCTGTGCTGTGCTGTAGAGGAGGCGGCTCATAGGTCACATGAGGTGTGACTAGTACTTACAGGAGACTAGCTGCCAGGTACTTGTGCTCTGCTCTGTGCTGTGCTGTACTGTAGAGGAGGCGGCTCATAGGTCACATGAGGTGTGACTAGTACTTACAGGAGACTAGCTGCCAGGTACTTGTGCTCTGCTCTGTGCTGTGCTGTACTGTAGAGGAGGCGGCTCATAGGTCACATGAGGTGTGACTAGTACTTACAGGAGACTAGCTGCCAGGTACTTGTGCTCTGCTCTGTCTGTGCTGGACTGTAGAGGAGGCGGCTCATAGGTCACATGAGGTGTGACTAGTACTTACAGGAGACTAGCTGCCAGGTACTTGTGCTCTGCTCTGTGCTGTGCTGTACTGTAGAGGAGGCGGCTCATAGGTCACATGAGGTGTGACTAGTACTTACAGGAGACTAGCTGCCAGGTACTTGTGCTCTGCTCTGTGCTGTGCTGTAGAGGAGGCGGCTCATAGGTCACATGAGGTGTGACTAGTACTTACAGGAGACTAGCTGCCAGGTACTTGTGCTCTGCTCTGTGCTGTGCTGTAGAGGAGGCGGCTCATAGGTCACATGAGGTGTGACTAGTACTTACAGGAGACTAGCTGCCAGGTACTTGTGCTCTGCTCTGTGCTGTCTGTAGAGGAGGCGGCTCATAGGTCACATGAGGTGTGACTAGTACTTACAGGAGACTAGCTGCCAGGTACTTGTGCTCTGCTCTGTGCTGTGCTGTACTGTAGAGGAGGCGGCTCATAGGTCACATGAGGTGTGACTAGTACTTACAGGAGACTAGCTGCCAGGTACTTGTGCTCTGCTCTGTGCTGTGCTGTAGAGGAGGCGGCTCATAGGTCACATGAGGTGTGACTAGTACTTACAGGAGACTAGCTGCCAGGTACTTGTGCTCTGCTCTGTGCTGTGCTGTAGAGGAGGCGGCTCATAGGTCACATGGGGTGTGACTAGTACTTACAGGAGACTAGCTGCCAGGTACTTGTGCTCTGCTCTGTGCTGTGCTGTACTGTAGAGGAGGCGGCTCATAGGTCACATGAGGTGTGACTAGTACTTACAGGAGACTAGCTGCCAGGTACTTGTGCTCTGCTCTGTGCTGTGCTGTAGAGGAGGCGGCTCATAGGTCACATGAGGTGTGACTAGTACTTACAGGAGACTAGCTGCCAGGTACTTGTGCTCTGCTCTGTGCTGTGCTGTAGAGGAGGCGGCTCATAGGTCACATGAGGTGTGACTAGTACTTACAGGAGACTAGCTGCCAGGTACTTGTGCTCTGCTCTGTGCTGTGCTGTAGAGGAGGCGGCTCATAGGTCACATGAGGTGTGACTAGTACTTACAGGAGACTAGCTGCCAGGTACTTGTGCTCTGCTCTGTGCTGGACTGTAGAGGAGGCAGCTCATAGGTCACATGAGGTGTGACTAGTACTTACAGGAGACTAGCTGCCAGGTACTTGTGCTCTGTGCTGTGCTGTGCTGTACTGTAGAGGAGGCAGCTCATAGGTCACATGAGGTGTGACTAGTACTTACAGGAGACTAGCTGCCAGGTACTTGTGCTCTGCTCTGTGCTGTGCTGTAGAGGAGGCGGCTCATAGGTCACATGAGGTGTGACTATTACTTACAGGAGACTAGCTGCCAGGTACTTGTGCTCTGCTCTGTGCTGTGCTGTACTGTAGAGGAGGCGGCTCATAGGTCACATGAGGTGTGACTAGTACTTACAGGAGACTAGCTGCCAGGTACTTGTGCTCTGCTCTGTGCTGTGCTGTACTGTAGAGGAGGCGGCTCATAGGTCACATGAGGTGTGACTAGTACTTACAGGAGACTAGCTGCCAGGTACTTGTGCTCTGCTCTGTGCTGTGCTGTAGAGGAGGCGGCTCATAGGTCACATGAGGTGTGACTAGTACTTACAGGAGACTAGCTGCCAGGTACTTGTGCTCTGCTCTGTGCTGTGCTGTGCTGTAGAGGAGGCGGCTCATAGGTCACATGAGGTGTGACTAGTACTTACAGGAGACTAGCTGCCAGGTACTTGTGCTCTGCTCTGTGCTGTGCTGTAGAGGAGGCGGCTCATAGGTCACATGAGGTGTGACTAGTACTTACAGGAGACTAGCTGCCAGGTACTTGTGCTCTGCTCTGTGCTGTGCTGTAGAGGAGGCGGCTCATAGGTCACATGAGGTGTGACTAGTACTTACAGGAGACTAGCTGCCAGGTACTTGTGCTCTGCTCTGTGCTGTGCTGTAGAGGAGGCGGCTCATAGGTCACATGAGGTGTGACTAGTACTTACAGGAGACTAGCTGCCAGGTACTTGTGCTCTGCTCTGTGCTGGACTGTAGAGGAGGCGGCTCATAGGTCACATGAGGTGTGACTAGTACTTACAGGAGACTAGCTGCCAGGTACTTGTGCTCTGCTCGCTGTGCTGTACTGTAGAGGAGGCGGCTCATAGGTCACATGAGGTGTGACTAGTACTTACAGGAGACTAGCTGCCAGGTACTTGTGCTCTGCTCTGTGCTGTGCTGTAGAGGAGGCGGCTCATAGGTCACATGAGGTGTGACTAGTACTTACAGGAGACTAGCTGCCAGGTACTTGTGCTCTGCTCTGTGCTGTGCTGTAGAGGAGGCGGCTCATAGGTCACATGAGGTGTGACTAGTACTTACAGGAGACTAGCTGCCAGGTACTTGTGCTCTGCTCTGTGCTGTGCTGTACTGTAGAGGAGGCGGCTCATAGGTCACATGAGGTGTGACTAGTACTTACAGGAGACTAGCTGCCAGGTACTTGTGCTCTGCTCTGTGCTGTGCTGTAGAGGAGGCGGCTCATAGGTCACATGAGGTGTGACTAGTACTTACAGGAGACTAGCTGCCAGGTACTTGTGCTCTGCTCTGTGCTGTGCTGTACTGTAGAGGAGGCGGCTCATAGGTCACATGAGGTGTGACTAGTACTTACAGGAGACTAGCTGCCAGGTACTTGTGCTCTGCTCTGTGCTGTGCTGGACTGTAGAGGAGGCGGCTCATAGGTCACATGAGGTGTGACATAGGTGTGACTAGTACTCAGGAGACTAGCTGCCAGGTACTTGTGCTCTGCTCTGTGCTGTGCTGTACTGTAGAGGAGGCGGCTCATAGGTCACATGAGGTGTGACTAGTACTTACAGGAGACTAGCTGCCAGGTACTTGTGCTCTGCTCTGTGCTGGACTGTGCTGAGAGGAGGCGGCTCATAGGTCACATGAGGTGTGACTAGTACTTACAGGAGACTAGCTGCCAGGTACTTGTGCTCTGTGCTGTGCTGTGCTGTAGAGGAGGCGGCTCATAGGTCACATGAGGTGTGACTAGTACTTACAGGAGACTAGCTGCCAGGTACTTGTGCTCTGCTCTGTGCTGTGCTGTAGAGGAGGCGGCTCATAGGTCACATGAGGTGTGACTAGTACTTACAGGAGACTAGCTGCCAGGTACTTGTGCTCTGCTCTGTGCTGTGCTGTACTGTAGAGGAGGCGGCTCATAGGTCACATGAGGTGTGACTAGTACTTACAGGAGACTAGCTGCCAGGTACTTGTGCTCTGCTCTGTGCTGTGCTGTAGAGGAGGCGGCTCATAGGTCACATGAGGTGTGACTAGTACTTACAGGAGACTAGCTGCCAGGTACTTGTGCTCTGCTCTGTGCTGTGCTGTACTGTAGAGGAGGCGGCTCATAGGTCACATGAGGTGTGACTAGTACTTACAGGAGACTAGCTGCCAGGTACTTGTGCTCTGCTCTGTGCTGTGCTGGTACTGTAGAGGGGGGGGGGGGGGACTAGCTGCCAGGTACTTGTGCTCTGCTCTGTGCTGTGCTGTAGGGGGCGGTAGGTCACATGAGGTGTGACTAGTACTTACAGGAGACTAGCTGCCAGGTACTTGTGCTCTGCTCTGTGCTGTGCTGGACTGTAGAGGAGGCGGCTCATAGGTCACATGAGGTGTGACTAGTACTTACAGGAGACTAGCTGCCAGGTACTTGTGCTCTGCTCTGTGCTGTGCTGTAGAGGAGGCGGCTCATAGGTCACATGAGGTGTGACTAGTACTTACAGGAGACTAGCTGCCAGGTACTTGTGCTCTGCTCTGTGCTGTGCTGTACTGTAGAGGAGGCAGCTCATAGGTCACATGAGGTGTGACTAGTACTTACAGGAGACTAGCTGCCAGGTACTTGTGCTCTGCTCTGTGCTGTGCTGTAGAGGAGGCGGCTCATAGGTCACATGAGGTGTGACTAGTACTTACAGGAGACTAGCTGCCAGGTACTTGTGCTCTGCGCTGGCTGTGCTGGACTGTAGAGGAGGCGGCTCATAGGTCACATGAGGTGTGACTAGTACTTACAGGAGACTAGCTGCCAGGTACTTGTGCTCTGCTCTGTGCTGTGCTGTACTGTAGAGGAGGCGGCTCATAGGTCACATGAGGTGTGACTAGTACTTACAGGAGACTAGCTGCCAGGTACTTGTGCTCTGCTCTGTGCTGTGCTGTACTGGAGAGCGGCGTCATAGGTCACATGAGGTGTGACTAGTACTTACAGGAGACTAGCTGCCAGGTACTTGTGCTCTGCTCTGTGCTGTGCTGTAGAGGAGGGCCGGCTCATAGGTCACATGAGGTGTGACTAGTACTTACAGGAGACTAGCTGCCAGGTACTTGTGCTCTGCTCTGTGCTGTGCTGTAGAGGAGGCGGCTCATAGGTCACATGAGGTGTGACTAGTACTTACAGGAGACTAGCTGCCAGGTACTTGTGCTCTGCTCTGTGCTGTGCTGTACTGTAGAGGAGGCGGCTCATAGGTCACATGAGGTGTGACTAGTACTTACAGGAGACTAGCTGCCAGGTACTTGTGCTCTGCTCTGTGCTGTGCTGTAGAGGAGGCGGCTCATAGGTCACATGAGGTGTGACTAGTACTTACAGGAGACTAGCTGCCAGGTACTTGTGCTCTGCTCTGTGCTGGGCTGTAGAGGAGGCGGCTCATAGGTCACATGAGGTGTGACTAGTACTTACAGGAGACTAGCTGCCAGGTACTTGTGCTCTGCTGCTGTGCTGTGCTGGTAGAGGGGGGCGGCTCATAGGTCACATGGGGTGTGACTAGTACTTACAGGAGACTAGCTGCCAGGTACTTGTGCTCTGCTCTGTGCTGTGCTGTACTGTAGAGGAGGCGGCTCATAGGTCACATGAGGTGTGACTAGTACTTACAGGAGACTAGCTGCCAGGTACTTGTGCTCTGCTCTGTGCTGTGCTGGTGCTGTAGAGGAGGCGGCTCATAGGTCACATGAGGTGTGACTAGTACTTACAGGAGACTAGCTGCCAGGTACTTGTGCTCTGCTCTGTGCTGTGCTGGACTGTAGAGGAGGCGGCTCATAGGTCACATGGTGCTGTCTTACAGGAGACTAGCTGCCAGGTACTTGTGCTCTGCTCTGTGCTGGGCTGTACGGAGGAGGCGGCTCATAGGTCACATGAGGTGTGACTAGTACTTACAGGAGACTAGCTGCCAGGTACTTGTGCTCTGCTCTGTGCTGTACTGTAGAGGAGGCGGCTCATAGGTCACATGAGGTGTGACTAGTACTTACAGGAGACTAGCTGCCAGGTACTTGTGCTCTGCTCTGTGCTGTGCTGTACTGTAGAGGAGGCGGCTCATAGGTCACATGAGGTGTGACTAGTACTTACAGGAGACTAGCTGCCAGGTACTTGTGCTCTGCTCTGTGCTGTGCTGTAGAGGAGGCGGCTCATAGGTCACATGAGGTGTGACTATTACTTACAGGAGACTAGCTGCCAGGTACTTGTGCTCTGCTCTGTGCTGTGCTGGACTGTAGAGGAGGCGGCCGCTCGGGGGGGCTCATAGGTCACATGAGGTGTGACTAGTACTTACAGGAGACTAGCTGCCAGGTACTTGTGCTCTGCTCTGTGCTGTGCTGTACTGTAGAGGAGGCAGCTCATAGGTCACATGAGGTGTGACTAGTACTTACAGGAGACTAGCTGCCAGGTACTTGTGCTCTGCTCTGTGCTGTGCTGTAGAGGAGGCGGCTCATAGGTCACATGAGGTGTGACTAGTACTTACAGGAGACTAGCTGCCAGGTACTTGTGCTCTGCTCTGTGCTGTGTGTAGAGGAGGCGGCTCATAGGTCACATGAGGTGTGACTAGTACTTACAGGAGACTAGCTGCCAGGTACTTGTGCTCTGCTCTGTGCTGTGCTGTACTGTAGAGGAGGCGGCTCATAGGTCACATGAGGTGTGACTAGTACTTACAGGAGACTAGCTGCCAGGTACTTGTGCTCTGCTCTGTGCTGTGCTGTAGAGGGAGGCGGCTCATAGGTCACATGAGGTGTGACTAGTACTTACAGGAGACTAGCTGCCAGGTACTTGTGCTCTGCTCTGTGCTGGGCTGTAGAGGAGGCGGCTCATAGGTCACATGAGGTGTGACTAGTACTTACAGGAGACTAGCTGCCAGGTACTTGTGCTCTGCTCTGTGCTGGACTGTAGAGGAGGCGGCTCATAGGTCACATGAGGTGTGACTAGTACTTACAGGAGACTAGCTGCCAGGTACTTGTGCTCTGCTCTGTGCTGGGCTGTAGAGGAGGCAGCTCATAGGTCACATGAGGTGTGACTATTACTTACAGGAGACTAGCTGCCAGGTACTTGTGCTCTGTGCTGTGCTGTACTGTAGAGGAGGCAGCTCATAGGTCACATGAGGTGTGACTAGTACTTACAGGAGACTAGCTGCCAGGTACTTGTGCTCTGCTCTGTGCTGTGCTGTAGAGGAGGCGGCTCATAGGTCACATGAGGTGTGACTAGTACTTACAGGAGACTAGCTGCCAGGTACTTGTGCTCTGCTCTGTGCTGTGCTGTAGAGGAGGCGGCTCATAGGTCACATGAGGTGTGACTAGTACTTACAGGAGACTAGCTGCCAGGTACTTGTGCTCTGCTCTGTGCTGTGCTGTACTGTAGAGGAGGCGGCTCATAGGTCACATGAGGTGTGACTAGTACTTACAGGAGACTAGCTGCCAGGTACTTGTGCTCTGCTCTGTGCTGTGCTGTAGAGGAGGCGGCTCATAGGTCACATGAGGTGTGACTAGTACTTACAGGAGACTAGCTGCCAGGTACTTGTGCTCTGCTCTGTGCTGTGCTGTGCTGTAGAGGAGGCGGCTCATAGGTCACATGAGGTGTGACTAGTACTTACAGGAGACTAGCTGCCAGGTACTTGTGCTCTGCTCTGTGCTGTGCTGTAGAGGAGGCGGCTCATAGGTCACATGAGGTGTGACTAGTACTTACAGGAGACTAGCTGCCAGGTACTTGTGCTCTGCTCTGTGCTGTGCTGTAGAGGAGGCGGCTCATAGGTCACATGAGGTGTGACTAGTACTTACAGGAGACTAGCTGCCAGGTACTTGCGCTGGCTGTGCTGTAGAGGAGGCGGCTCATAGGTCACATGAGGTGTGACTAGTACTTACAGGAGACTAGCTGCCAGGTACTTGTGCTCTGCTCTGTGCTGGACTGTAGAGGAGGCGGCTCATAGGTCACATGAGGTGTGACTATTACTTACAGGAGACTAGCTGCCAGGTACTTGTGCTCTGTGCTGTGCTGTACTGTAGAGGAGGCGGCTCATAGGTCACATGAGGTGTGACTATTACTTACAGGAGACTAGCTGCCAGGTACTTCTGCTCTGTGCTGTGCTGTACTGTAGAGGAGGCAGCTCATAGGTCACATGAGGTGTGACTAGTACTTACAGGAGACTAGCTGCCAGGTACTTGTGCTCTGCTCTGTGCTGTGCTGTAGAGGAGGCGGCTCATAGGTCACATGAGGTGTGACTAGTACTTACAGGAGACTAGCTGCCAGGTACTTGTGCTCTGCTGCTGTGCTGTGCTGGACTGTAGAGGAGGTGGCTCATAGGTCACATGAGGTGTGACTAGTACTTACAGGAGACTAGCTGCCAGGTACTTGTGCTCTGCTCTGTGCTGTGCTGTAGAGGAGGCGGCTCATAGGTCACATGAGGTGTGACTAGTACTTACAGGAGACTAGCTGCCAGGTACTTGTGCTCTGCTCTGTGCTGTACTGTAGAGGAGGCGGCTCATAGGTCACATGAGGTGTGACTAGTACTTACAGGAGACTAGCTGCCAGGTACTTGTGCTCTGCTCTGTGCTGGACTGTAGAGGAGGCGGCTCATAGGTCACATGAGGTGTGACTAGTACTTACAGGAGACTAGCTGCCAGGTACTTGTGCTCTGCTCTGTGCTGTGCTGTACTGTAGAGGAGGCGGCTCATAGGTCACATGAGGATTGTGACTAGTACTTACAGGAGACTAGCTGCCAGGTACTTGTGCTCTGCTCTGTGCTGTGCTGTAGAGGAGGCGGCTCATAGGTCACATGAGGTGTGACTAGTACTTACAGGAGACTAGCTGCCAGGTACTTGTGCTCTGCTCTGTGCTGTGCTGTAGAGGAGGCGGCTCATAGGTCACATGAGGTGTGACTAGTACTTACAGGAGACTAGCTGCCAGGTACTTGTGCTCTGCTCTGTGCTGTGCTGGATGTAGAGGAGGCGGCTCATAGGTCACATGAGGTGTGACTAGTACTTACAGGAGACTAGCTGCCAGGTACTTGTGCTCTGCTCTGTGCTGTGCTGGACTGTAGAGGAGGCGGCTCATAGGTCACATGAGGTGTGACTAGTACTTACAGGAGACTAGCTGCCAGGTACTTGTGCTCTGCTCTGTGCTGTGCTGTAGAGGAGGCGGCTCATAGGTCACATGAGGTGTGACTAGTACTTACAGGAGACTAGCTGCCAGGTACTTGTGCTCTGCTCTGTGCTGGACTGTAGAGGAGGCGGCTCATAGGTCACATGAGGTGTGACTAGTACTTACAGGAGACTAGCTGCCAGGTACTTGTGCTCTGCTCTGTGCTGTGCTGTACTGTAGAGGAGGCGGCTCATAGGTCACATGAGGTGTGACTAGTACTTACAGGAGACTAGCTGCCAGGTACTTGTGCTCTGCTCTGTGCTGTGCTGTAGAGGAGGCGGCTCATAGGTCACATGAGGTGTGACTAGTACTTACAGGAGACTAGCTGCCAGGTACTTGTGCTCTGTTCTGTGCTGTGCTGTAGGGGAGGGGCGGGCTCATAGGTCACATGAGGTGTGACTAGTACTTACAGGAGACTAGCTGCCAGGTACTTGTGCTCTGCTCTGTGCTGTGCTGTAGAGGGGGCGGCTCATAGGTCACATGAGGTGTGACTAGTACTTACAGGAGACTAGCTGCCAGGTACTTGTGCTCTGCTCTGTGCTGTGCTGGACTGTAGAGGAGGCGGCTCATAGGTCACATGAGGTGTGACTAGTACTTACAGGAGACTAGCTGCCAGGTACTTGTGCTCTGCTCTGTGCTGTGCTGTACTGTAGAGGAGGCGGCTCATAGGTCACATGAGGTGTGACTAGTACTTACAGGAGACTAGCTGCCAGGTACTTGTGCTCTGCTCTGTGCTGTGCTGTAGAGGAGGCGGCTCATAGGTCACATGAGGTGTGACTAGTACTTACAGGAGACTAGCTGCCAGGTACTTGTGCTCTGCTCTGTGCTGTGCTGGACTGTAGAGGAGGCGGCTCATAGGTCACATGAGGTGTGACTAGTACTTACAGGAGACTAGCTGCCAGGTACTTGTGCTCTGCTCTGTGCTGTGCTGGACTGTAGAGGAGGCGGCTCATAGGTCACATGAGGTGTGACTAGTACTTACAGGAGACTAGCTGCCAGGTACTTGTGCTCTGCTCTGTGCTGTGCTGTAGAGGAGGCGGCTCATAGGTCACATGAGGTGTGACTAGTACTTACAGGAGACTAGCTGCCAGGTACTTGTGCTCTGCTCTGTGCTGTGGACTGTAGAGGAGGCGGCTCATAGGTCACATGAGGTGTGACTATGTACTTACAGGAGACTAGCTGCCAGGTACTTGTGCTCTGCTCTGTGCTGTGCTGTACTGTAGAGGAGGCGGCTCATAGGTCACATGAGGTGTGACTAGTACTTACAGGAGACTAGCTGCCAGGTACTTGTGCTCTGCTCTGTGCTGTGCTGTAGAGGAGGCGGCTCATAGGTCACATGAGGTGTGACTAGTACTTACAGGAGACTAGCTGCCAGGTACTTGTGCTCTGCTCTGTGCTGTGCTGTACTGTAGAGGAGGCGGCTCATAGGTCACATGAGGTGTGACTAGTACTTACAGGAGACTAGCTGCCAGGTACTTGTGCTCTGCTCTGTGCTGTGCTGTAGAGGAGGCGGCTCATAGGTCACATGAGGTGTGACTAGTACTTACAGGAGACTAGCTGCCAGGTACTTGTGCTCTGCTTGCTGTAGAGGAGGCTGCCATAGGTCACATGAGGTGTGACTAGTACTTACAGGAGACTAGCTGCCAGGTACTTGTGCTCTGCTCTGTGCTGTAGAGGAGGCGGCTCATAGGTCACATGAGGTGTGACTAGTACTTACAGGAGACTAGCTGCCAGGTACTTGTGCTCTGCTCTGTGCTGTGCTGTACTGTAGAGGAGGCGGCTCATAGGTCACATGAGGTGTGACTAGTACTTACAGGAGACTAGCTGCCAGGTACTTGTGCTCTGCTCTGTGCTGTGCTGTAGAGGAGGCGGCTCATAGGTCACATGAGGTGTGACTAGTACTTACAGGAGACTAGCTGCCAGGTACTTGTGCTCTGCTCTGTGCTGTGCTGTACTGTAGAGGAGGCGGCTCATAGGTCACATGAGGTGTGACTAGTACTTACAGGAGACTAGCTGCCAGGTACTTGTGCTCTGCTCTGTGCTGTACTGTAGAGGAGGCGGCTCATAGGTCACATGAGGTGTGACTAGTACTTACAGGAGACTAGCTGCCAGGTACTTGTGCTCTGCTCTGTGCTGTGCTGTAGAGGAGGCGGCTCATAGGTCACATGAGGTGTGACTAGTACTTACAGGAGACTAGCTGCCAGGTACTTGTGCTCTGCTCTGTGCTGTGCTGGACTGTAGAGGAGGCGGCTCATAGGTCACATGAGGTGTGACTAGTACTTACAGGAGACTAGCTGCCAGGTACTTGTGCTCTGCTCTGTGCTGTGCTGTAGAGGAGGCGGCTCATAGGTCACATGAGGTGTGACTAGTACTTACAGGAGACTAGCTGCCAGGTACTTGTGCTCTGCTCTGTGCTGTGCTGTACTGTAGAGGAGGCGGCTCATAGGTCACATGAGGTGTGACTAGTACTTACAGGAGACTAGCTGCCAGGTACTTGTGCTCTGCTCTGTGCTGTGCTGTAGAGGAGGCGGCTCATAGGTCACATGAGGTGTGACTAGTACTTACAGGAGACTAGCTGCCAGGTACTTGTGCTCTGCTCTGTGCTGTGCTGTACTGTAGAGGAGGCGGCTCATAGGTCACATGAGGTGTGACTAGTACTTACAGGAGACTAGCTGCCAGGTACTTGTGCTCTGCTCTGTGCTGTGCTGTAGAGGAGGCGGCTCATAGGTCACATGAGGTGTGACTAGTACTTACAGGAGACTAGCTGCCAGGTACTTGTGCTCTGCTCTGTGCTGTGCTGTAGAGGAGGCGGCTCATAGGTCACATGAGGTGTGACTAGTACTTACAGGAGACTAGCTGCCAGGTACTTGTGCTCTGCTCTGTGCTGTGCTGTAGAGGAGGCGGCTCATAGGTCACATGAGGTGTGACTAGTACTTACAGGAGACTAGCTGCCAGGTACTTGTGCTCTGCTCTGTGCTGTGCTGTACTGTAGAGGAGGCGGCTCATAGGTCACATGAGGTGTGACTAGTACTTACAGGAGACTAGCTGCCAGGTACTTGTGCTCTGCTCTGTGCTGTGCTGTACTGTAGAGGAGGCGGCTCATAGGTCACATGAGGTGTGACTAGTACTTACAGGAGACTAGCTGCCAGGTACTTGTGCTCTGCTCTGTGCTGTGGCTGTAGAGGAGGTGGCTCATAGGTCACATGAGGTGTGACTAGTACTTACAGGAGACTAGCTGCCAGGTACTTGTGCTCTGCTCTGTGCTGTGACTGTAGAGGAGGCGGCTCATAGGTCACATGAGGTGTGACTAGTACTTACAGGAGACTAGCTGCCAGGTACTTGTGCTCTGCTCTGTGCTGTGCTGTACTGTAGAGGAGGCAGCTCATAGGTCACATGAGGTGTGACTAGTACTTACAGGAGACTAGCTGCCAGGTACTTGTGCTCTGCTCTGTGCTGTGCTGTAGAGGAGGCGGCTCATAGGTCACATGAGGTGTGACTAGTACTTACAGGAGACTAGCTGCCAGGTACTTGTGCTCTGCTCTGTGCTGTGCTGGACTGTAGAGGAGGCGGCTCATAGGTCACATGAGGTGTGACTAGTACTTACAGGAGACTAGCTGCCAGGTACTTGTGCTCTGCTCTGTGCTGTGCTGTACTGTAGAGGAGGCGGCTCATAGGTCACATGAGGTGTGACTAGTACTTACAGGAGACTAGCTGCCAGGTACTTGTGCTCTGCTCTGTGCTGTGCTGTAGAGGAGGCGGCTCATAGGTCACATGAGGTGTGACTAGTACTTACAGGAGACTAGCTGCCAGGTACTTGTGCTCTGCTCTGTGCTGTGCTGTAGAGGAGGCGGCTCATAGGTCACATGAGGTGTGACTAGTACTTACAGGAGACTAGCTGCCAGGTACTTGTGCTCTGCTCTGTGCTGTGCTGGACTGTAGAGGAGGCGGCTCATAGGTCACATGAGGTGTGACTAGTACTTACAGGAGACTAGCTGCCAGGTACTTGTGCTCTGTGCTGTGCTGTACTGTAGAGGAGGCAGCTCATAGGTCACATGAGGTGTGACTAGTACTTACAGGAGACTAGCTGCCAGGTACTTGTGCTCTGCTCTGTGCTGTGCTGTCTGTAGAGGAGGCAGCTCATAGGTCACATGAGGTGTGACTAGTACTTACAGGAGACTAGCTGCCAGGTACTTGTGCTCTGCTCTGTGCTGTGCTGTAGAGGAGGCGGCTCATAGGTCACATGAGGTGTGACTAGTACTTACAGGAGACTAGCTGCCAGGTACTTGTGCTCTGCTCTGTGCTGGGCTGTAGAGGAGGCGGCTCATAGGTCACATGAGGTGTGACTAGTACTTACAGGAGACTAGCTGCCAGGTACTTGTGCTCTGCTCTGTGCTGTGCTGGTACTGTAGAGGAGGCGGCTCATAGGTCACATGGGGTGTGACTAGTACTTACAGGAGACTAGCTGCCAGGTACTTGTGCTCTGCTCTGTGCTGTGCTGTAGAGGAGGCGGCTCATAGGTCACATGAGGTGTGACTAGTACTTACAGGAGACTAGCTGCCAGGTACTTGTGCTCTGCTCTGTGCTGGGCTGTAGAGGAGGCGGCTCATAGGTCACATGAGGTGTGACTAGTACTTACAGGAGACTAGCTGCCAGGTACTTGTGCTCTGCTCTGTGCTGTGCTGTACTGTAGAGGAGGCGGCTCATAGGTCACATGAGGTGTGACTAGTACTTACAGGAGACTAGCTGCCAGGTACTTGTGCTCTGCTCTGTGCTGTGCTGGACTGTAGAGGAGGCGGCTCATAGGTCACATGAGGTGTGACTAGTACTTACAGGAGACTAGCTGCCAGGTACTTGTGCTCTGCTCTGTGCTGTGCTGTACTGTAGAGGAGGCGGCTCATAGGTCACATGAGGTGTGACTAGTACTTACAGGAGACTAGCTGCCAGGTACTTGTGCTCTGCTGCTGTGCTGTGCTGTAGAGGAGGCGGCTCATAGGTCACATGAGGTGTGACTAGTACTTACAGGAGACTAGCTGCCAGGTACTTGTGCTCTGCTCTGTGCTGTGCTGTAGAGGAGGCGGCTCATAGGTCACATGAGGTGTGACTAGTACTTACAGGAGACTAGCTGCCAGGTACTTGTGCTCTGCTCTGTGCTGTGCTGTACGAGAGGAGGCGGCTCATAGGTCACATGAGGTGTGACTAGTACTTACAGGAGACTAGCTGCCAGGTACTTGTGCTCTGCTCTGTGCTGTGCTGTACTGTAGAGGAGGCGGCTCATAGGTCACATGAGGTGTGACTAGTACTTACAGGAGACTAGCTGCCAGGTACTTGTGCTCTGCTCTGTGCTGTGCTGTAGAGGAGGCGGCTCATAGGTCACATGAGGTGTGACTAGTACTTACAGGAGACTAGCTGCCAGGTACTTGTGCTCTGCTCTGTGCTGTGGACTGTAGAGGAGGCGGCTCATAGGTCACATGAGGTGTGACTAGTACTTACAGGAGACTAGCTGCCAGGTACTTGTGCTCTGCTCTGTGCTGTGCTGTACTGTAGAGGAGGCGGCTCATAGGTCACATGAGGTGTGACTAGTACTTACAGGAGACTAGCTGCCAGGTACTTGTGCTCTGCTCTGTGCTGTGCTGTAGAGGAGGCGGCTCATAGGTCACATGAGGTGTGACTAGTACTTACAGGAGACTAGCTGCCAGGTACTTGTGCTCTGCTCTGTGCTGGACTGTAGAGGAGGCGGCTCATAGGTCACATGAGGTGTGACTAGTACTTACAGGAGACTAGCTGCCAGGTACTTGTGCTCTGGTGCTGTGCTGTACTGTAGAGGAGGCGGCTCATAGGTCACATGAGGTGTGACTATTACTTACAGGAGACTAGCTGCCAGGTACTTGTGCTCTGCTCTGTGCTGGTGCTGTAGAGGAGGCGGCTCATAGGTCACATGAGGTGTGACTAGTACTTACAGGAGACTAGCTGCCAGGTACTTGTGCTCTGCTCTGTGCTGTGCTGTAGAGGAGGCGGCTCATAGGTCACATGAGGTGTGACTAGTACTTACAGGAGACTAGCTGCCAGGTACTTGTGCTCTGCTCTGTGCTGTGCTGTAGAGGAGGCGGCTCATAGGTCACATGAGGTGTGACTAGTACTTACAGGAGACTAGCTGCCAGGTACTTGTGCTCTGCTCTGTGCTGTGCTGTAGAGGAGGCGGCTCATAGGTCACATGAGGTGTGACTAGTACTTACAGGAGACTAGCTGCCAGGTACTTGTGCTCTGCTCTGTGCTGTGCTGTACTGTAGAGGAGGCGGCTCATAGGTCACATGAGGTGTGACTAGTACTTACAGGAGACTAGCTGCCAGGTACTTGTGCTCTGCTCTGTGCTGTGCTGTAGAGGAGGCGGCTCATAGGTCACATGAGGTGTGACTAGTACTTACAGGAGACTAGCTGCCAGGTACTTGTGCTCTGCTCTGTGCTGTGCTGTAGAGGGAGGCGGCTCATAGGTCACATGAGGTGTGACTAGTACTTACAGGAGACTAGCTGCCAGGTACTTGTGCTCTGCTCTGTGCTGTGCTGTAGAGGAGGCGGCTCATAGGTCACATGAGGTGTGACTAGTACTTACAGGAGACTAGCTGCCAGGTACTTGTGCTCTGCTCTGTGCTGTGCTGTAGAGGAGGCGGCTCATAGGTCACATGAGGTGTGACTAGTACTTACAGGAGACTAGCTGCCAGGTACTTGTGCTCTGCTGTGCTGTGCTGTGCTGTAGAGGAGGCGGCTCATAGGTCACATGAGGTGTGACTAGTACTTACAGGAGACTAGCTGCCAGGTACTTGTGCTCTGCTCTGTGCTGTGACTGTAGAGGAGGCGGCTCATAGGTCACATGAGGTGTGACTAGTACTTACAGGAGACTAGCTGCCAGGTACTTGTGCTCTGCTCTGTGCTGTGCTGTAGAGGAGGCGCCTCATCAGGTCACATGAGGTGTGACTAGTACTTACAGGAGACTAGCTGCCAGGTACTTGTGCTCTGCTCTGTGCTGTGCTGGACTGTAGAGGAGGCGGCTCATAGGTCACATGAGGTGTGACTAGTACTTACAGGAGACTAGCTGCCAGGTACTTGTGCTCTGCTCTGTGCTGTGCTGTACTGTAGAGGAGGCGGCTCATAGGTCACATGAGGTGTGACTAGTACTTACAGGAGACTAGCTGCCAGGTACTTGTGCTCTGCTCTGTGCTGTGCTGTAGAGGAGGCGGCTCATAGGTCACATGAGGTGTGACTAGTACTTACAGGAGACTAGCTGCCAGGTACTTGTGCTCTGCTCTGTGCTGGGCTGTAGAGGAGGCGGCTCATAGGTCACATGAGGTGTGACTAGTACTTACAGGAGACTAGCTGCCAGGTACTTGTGCTCTGCTCTGTGCTGTGCTGTACTGTAGAGGAGGCGGCTCATAGGTCACATGAGGTGTGACTAGTACTTACAGGAGACTAGCTGCCAGGTACTTGTGCTCTGCTCTGTGCTGTGCTGTAGAGGAGGCGGCTCATAGGTCACATGAGGTGTGACTAGTACTTACAGGAGACTAGCTGCCAGGTACTTGTGCTCTGCTCTGTGCTGTGCTGGACTGTAGAGGAGGCGGCTCATAGGTCACATGAGGTGTGACTAGTACTTACAGGAGACTAGCTGCCAGGTACTTGTGCTCTGCTCTGTGCTGTGCTGGACTGTAGAGGAGGCGGCTCATAGGTCACATGAGGTGTGACTAGTACTTACAGGAGACTAGCTGCCAGGTACTTGTGCTCTGCTCTGTGCTGTGCTGTAGAGGAGGCGGCTCATAGGTCACATGAGGTGTGACTAGTACTTACAGGAGACTAGCTGCCAGGTACTTGTGCTCTGCTCTGTGCTGTGCTGTAGAGGAGGTGGCTCATAGGTCACATGAGGTGTGACTATTACTTACAGGAGACTAGCTGCCAGGTACTTGTGCTCTGCTCTGTGCTGTGCTGGACTGTAGAGGAGGCGGCTCATAGGTCACATAGGTCACATGAGGTGTGACTATTACTTACAGGAGACTAGCTGCCAGGTACTTGTCTGCTCTGTGCTGTGCTGTACTGTAGAGGAGGCAGCTCATAGGTCACATGAGGTGTGACTAGTACTTACAGGAGACTAGCTGCCAGGTACTTGTGCTCTGCTCTGTGCTGTGCTGTAGAGGAGGCAGCTCATAGGTCACATGAGGTGTGACTAGTACTTACAGGAGACTAGCTGCCAGGTACTTGTGCTCTGCTCTGTGCTGTGCTGTAGAGGAGGCGGCTCATAGGTCACATGAGGTGTGACTAGTACTTACAGGAGACTAGCTGCCAGGTACTTGTGCTCTGCTCTGTGCTGTACTGTAGAGGAGGCGGCTCATAGGTCACATGAGGTGTGACTAGTACTTACAGGAGACTAGCTGCCAGGTACTTGTGCTCTGCTCTGTGCTGGACTGTAGAGGAGGCGGCTCATAGGTCACATGAGGTGTGACTAGTACTTACAGGAGACTAGCTGCCAGGTACTTGTGCTCTGCTCTGTGCTGTGCTGTACTGTAGAGGAGGCGGCTCATAGGTCACATGGGGATTGTGACTAGTACTTACAGGAGACTAGCTGCCAGGTACTTGTGCTCTCTGCTGTGCTGTGCTGTAGAGGAGGCGGCTCATAGGTCACATGAGGTGTGACTATTACTTACAGGAGACTAGCTGCCAGGTACTTGTGCTCTGCTCTGTCTGTGCTGGACTGTAGAGGAGGCGGCTCATAGGTCACATGAGGTGTGACTAGTACTTACAGGAGACTAGCTGCCAGGTACTTGTGCTCTGCTCTGTGCTGTGCTGTGCTGTAGAGGAGGCGGCTCATAGGTCACATGAGGTGTGACTAGTACTTACAGGAGACTAGCTGCCAGGTACTTGTGCTCTGCTCTGTGCTGTGCTGGCTGTAGAGGAGGCGGCTCATAGGTCACATGAGGTGTGACTAGTACTTACAGGAGACTAGCTGCCAGGTACTTGTGCTCTGCTCTGTGCTGTGCTGGCTGTAGAGGAGGCGGCTCATAGGTCACATGAGGTGTGACTAGTACTTACAGGAGACTAGCTGCCAGGTACTTGTGCTCTGCTCTGTGCTGTGCTGTACTGTAGAGGAGGCGGCTCATAGGTCACATGAGGTGTGACTAGTACTTACAGGAGACTAGCTGCCAGGTACTTGTGCTCTGCTCTGTGCTGTGCTGGACTGTAGAGGAGGCGGCTCATAGGTCACATGAGGTGTGACTAGTACTTACAGGAGACTAGCTGCCAGGTACTTGTGCTCTGCTCTGTGCTGTGCTGTACTGTAGAGGAGGCGGCTCATAGGTCACATGAGGTGTGACTAGTACTTACAGGAGACTAGCTGCCAGGTACTTGTGCTCTGCTCTGTGCTGTGCTGTAGAGGAGGCGGCTCATAGGTCACATGAGGTGTGACTAGTACTTACAGGAGACTAGCTGCCAGGTACTTGTGCTCTGCTCTGTGCTGGTAGGGAGGAGGCGGCTCATAGGTCACATGAGGTGTGACTAGTACTTACAGGAGACTAGCTGCCAGGTACTTGTGCTCTGCTCTGTGCTGTGCTGTACTGTAGAGGAGGCGGCTCATAGGTCACATGAGGTGTGACTAGTACTTACAGGAGACTAGCTGCCAGGTACTTGTGCTCTGCTCTGTGCTGTGCTGTAGAGGAGGCGGCTCATAGGTCACATGAGGTGTGACTAGTACTTACAGGAGACTAGCTGCCAGGTACTTGTGCTCTGCTCTGTGCTGTGCTGTAGAGGAGGCGGCTCATAGGTCACATGAGGTGTGACTAGTACTTACAGGAGACTAGCTGCCAGGTACTTGTGCTCTGCTCTGTGCTGTGACTGTAGAGGAGGCGGCTCATAGGTCACATGAGGTGTGACTAGTACTTACAGGAGACTAGCTGCCAGGTACTTGTGCTCTGCTCTGTGCTGTGCTGTACTGTAGAGGAGGCGGCTCATAGGTCACATGAGGTGTGACTAGTACTTACAGGAGACTAGCTGCCAGGTACTTGTGCTCTGCTCTGTGCTGTGCTGTACTGTAGAGGAGGCGGCTCATAGGTCACATGAGGTGTGACTAGTACTTACAGGAGACTAGCTGCCAGGTACTTGTGCTCTGCTCTGTGCTGTGCTGTAGAGGAGGCGGCTCATAGGTCACATGAGGTGTGACTAGTACTTACAGGAGACTAGCTGCCAGGTACTTGTGCTCTGCTCTGTGCTGTGCTGTAGAGGAGGCGGCTCATAGGTCACATGAGGTGTGACTAGTACTTACAGGAGACTAGCTGCCAGGTACTTGTGCTCTGCTCTGTGCTGTGCTGTACTGTAGAGGAGGCGGCTCATAGGTCACATGAGGTGTGACTAGTACTTACAGGAGACTAGCTGCCAGGTACTTGTGCTCTGCTCTGTGCTGTGCTGTAGAGGAGGCGGCTCATAGGTCACATGAGGTGTGACTAGTACTTACAGGAGACTAGCTGCCAGGTACTTGTGCTCTGCTCTGTGCTGTGCTGTACTGTAGAGGAGGCGGCTCATAGGTCACATGAGGTGTGACTAGTACTTACAGGAGACTAGCTGCCAGGTACTTGTGCTCTGCTCTGTGCTGTGCTGTAGAGGAGGCGGCTCATAGGTCACATGAGGTGTGACTAGTACTTACAGGAGACTAGCTGCCAGGTACTTGTGCTCTGCTCTGTGCTGTGCTGTACTGTAGAGGAGGCGGCTCATAGGTCACATGAGGTGTGACTAGTACTTACAGGAGACTAGCTGCCAGGTACTTGTGCTCTGCTCTGTGCTGTGCTGTAGAGAGGAGGCGGCTCATAGGTCACATGAGGTGTGACTAGTACTTACAGGAGACTAGCTGCCAGGTACTTGTGCTCTGCTCTGTGCTGTGCTGGACTGTAGAGGAGGCGGCTCATAGGTCACATGAGGTGTGACTAGTACTTACAGGAGACTAGCTGCCAGGTACTTGTGCTCTGCTCTGTGCTGTGCTGGACTGTAGAGGAGGCGAGCTCATAGGTCACATGAGGTGTGACTAGTACTTACAGGAGACTAGCTGCCAGGTACTTGTGCTCTGCTCTGTGCTGTGCTGTAGAGGAGGCGGCTCATAGGTCACATGAGGTGTGACTAGTACTTACAGGAGACTAGCTGCCAGGTACTTGTGCTCTGCTCTGTGCTGTGCTGTAGAGGAGGCGGCTCATAGGTCACATGAGGTGTGACTAGTACTTACAGGAGACTAGCTGCCAGGTACTTGTGCTCTGCTCTGTGCTGTGCTGTACTGTAGAGGAGGCGGCTCATAGGTCACATGAGGTGTGACTAGTACTTACAGGAGACTAGCTGCCAGGTACTTGTGCTCTGTTGCTGTGCTGTACTGTAGAGGAGGCGGCTCATAGGTCACATGAGGTGTGACTAGTACTTACAGGAGACTAGCTGCCAGGTACTTGTGCTCTGCTCTGTGCTGTGCTGTACTGTAGAGGAGGCGGCTCATAGGTCACATGAGGTGTGACTAGTACTTACAGGAGACTAGCTGCCAGGTACTTGTGCTCTGCTCTGTGCTGTGCTGTAGAGGAGGCGGCTCATAGGTCACATGAGGTGTGACTAGTACTTACAGGAGACTAGCTGCCAGGTACTTGTGCTCTGCTCTGTGCTGTGCTGTAGAGGAGGCGGCTCATAGGTCACATGAGGTGTGACTAGTACTTACAGGAGACTAGCTGCCAGGTACTTGTGCTCTGCTCTGTGCTGTGCTGTAGAGGAGGCGGCTCATAGGTCACATGAGGTGTGACTAGTACTTACAGGAGACTAGCTGCCAGGTACTTGTGCTCTGCTCTGTGCTGTGCTGTACTGTAGAGGAGGCGGCTCATAGGTCACATGAGGTGTGACTAGTACTTACAGGAGACTAGCTGCCAGGTACTTGTGCTCTGCTCTGTGCTGTGCTGTAGAGGAGGCGGCTCATAGGTCACATGAGGTGTGACTAGTACTTACAGGAGACTAGCTGCCAGGTACTTGTGCTCTGTTGCTGTGCTGTACTGTAGAGGAGGCGGCTCATAGGTCACATGAGGTGTGACTAGTACTTACAGGAGACTAGCTGCCAGGTACTTGTGCTCTGCTCTGTGCTGTGCTGTAGAGGAGGCGGCTCATAGGTCACATGAGGTGTGACTAGTACTTACAGGAGACTAGCTGCCAGGTACTTGTGCTCTGCTCTGTGCTGTGCTGTACTGTAGAGGAGGCGGCTCATAGGTCACATGAGGTGTGACTAGTACTTACAGGAGACTAGCTGCCAGGTACTTGTGCTCTGCTCTGTGCTGTGCTGTACTGTAGAGGAGGCGGCTCATAGGTCACATGAGGTGTGACTAGTACTTACAGGAGACTAGCTGCCAGGTACTTGTGCTCTGCTCTGTGCTGTGCTGTAGAGGAGGCGGCTCATAGGTCACATGAGGTGTGACTAGTACTTACAGGAGACTAGCTGCCAGGTACTTGTGCTCTGCTCTGTGCTGTGCTGGACTGTAGAGGAGGCGGCTCATAGGTCACATGAGGTGTGACTAGTACTTACAGGAGACTAGCTGCCAGGTACTTGTGCTCTGCTCTGTGCTGTGCTGTACTGTAGAGGAGGCGGCTCATAGGTCACATGAGGTGTGACTAGTACTTACAGGAGACTAGCTGCCAGGTACTTGTGCTCTGCTCTGTGCTGTGCTGTAGAGGAGGCGGCTCATAGGTCACATGAGGTGTGACTAGTACTTACAGGAGACTAGCTGCCAGGTACTTGTGCTCTGCTCTGTGCTGTGCTGTACTGTAGAGGAGGCGGCTCATAGGTCACATGAGGTGTGACTAGTACTTACAGGAGACTAGCTGCCAGGTACTTGTGCTCTGCTCTGTGCTGTGCGACTGTAGAGGAGGCGGCTCATAGGTCACATGAGGTGTGACTAGTACTTACAGGAGACTAGCTGCCAGGTACTTGTGCTCTGCTCTGTGCTGTGCTGTAGAGGAGGCGGCTCATAGGTCACATGAGGTGTGACTAGTACTTACAGGAGACTAGCTGCCAGGTACTTGTGCTCTGTGCTGTGCTGTGCTGTACTGTAGAGGAGGCGGCTCATAGGTCACATGAGGTGTGACTAGTACTTACAGGAGACTAGCTGCCAGGTACTTGTGCTCTGCTCTGTGCTGTGCTGTAGAGGAGGCGGCTCATAGGTCACATGAGGTGTGACTAGTACTTACAGGAGACTAGCTGCCAGGTACTTGTGCTCTGCTCTGTGCTGTGCTGTAGAGGAGGCGGCTCATAGGTCACATGAGGTGTGACTAGTACTTACAGGAGACTAGCTGCCAGGTACTTGTGCTCTGCTCTGTGCTGTGCTGTACTGTAGAGGAGGCGGCTCATAGGTCACATGAGGTGTGACTAGTACTTACAGGAGACTAGCTGCCAGGTACTTGTGCTCTGCTCTGTGCTGTGCTGGTCGTAGAGGAGGCGGCTCATAGGTCACATGAGGTGTGACTAGTACTTACAGGAGACTAGCTGCCAGGTACTTGTGCTCTGCTCTGTGCTGTGCTGTAGAGGAGGAGGCGGCTCATAGGTCACATGAGGTGTGACTAGTACTTACAGGAGACTAGCTGCCAGGTACTTGTGCTCTGCTCTGTGCTGTGCTGTAGAGGAGGCGGCTCATAGGTCACATGAGGTGTGACTAGTACTTACAGGAGACTAGCTGCCAGGTACTTGTGCTCTGCTCTGTGCTGTGCTGTACTGTAGAGGAGGCGGCTCATAGGTCACATGAGGTGTGACTAGTACTTACAGGAGACTAGCTGCCAGGTACTTGTGCTCTGTTCTGTGCTGTAGTGTAGAGGAGGCGGCTCATAGGTCACATGAGGTGTGACTAGTACTTACAGGAGACTAGCTGCCAGGTACTTGTGCTCTGCTCTGTGCTGTGCTGTACTGTAGAGGAGGCGGCTCATAGGTCACATGAGGTGTGACTAGTACTTACAGGAGACTAGCTGCCAGGTACTTGTGCTCTGCTCTGTGCTGTGCTGTAGAGGAGGCGGCTCATAGGTCACATGAGGTGTGACTAGTACTTACAGGAGACTAGCTGCCAGGTACTTGTGCTCTGCTCTGTGCTGGACTGTAGAGGAGGCGGCTCATAGGTCACATGAGGTGTGACTAGTACTTACAGGAGACTAGCTGCCAGGTACTTGTGCTCTGCTCTGTGCTGTGCTGTACTGTAGAGGAGGCGGCTCATAGGTCACATGAGGTGTGACTAGTACTTACAGGAGACTAGCTGCCAGGTACTTGTGCTCTGCTCTGTGCTGTGCTGTAGAGGAGGCGGCTCATAGGTCACATGAGGTGTGACTATTACTTACAGGAGACTAGCTGCCAGGTACTTGTGCTCTGTGCTGTGCTGTGCTGGACTGTAGAGGAGGCGGCTCATAGGTCACATGAGGTGTGACTAGTACTTACAGGAGACTAGCTGCCAGGTACTTGTGCTCTGCTCTGTGCTGTGCTGTACTGTAGAGGAGGCGGCTCATAGGTCACATGAGGTGTGACTAGTACTTACAGGAGACTAGCTGCCAGGTACTTGTGCTCTGCTCTGTGCTGTGCTGGACTGTAGAGGAGGCGGCTCATAGGTCACATGAGGTGTGACTAGTACTTACAGGAGACTAGCTGCCAGGTACTTGTGCTCTGCTCTGTGCTGTGCTGTAGAGGAGGCGGCTCATAGGTCACATGAGGTGTGACTAGTACTTACAGGAGACTAGCTGCCAGGTACTTGTGCTCTGCTCTGTGCTGTGCTGTAGAGGAGGCGGCTCATAGGTCACATGAGGTGTGACTAGTACTTACAGGAGACTAGCTGCCAGGTACTTGTGCTCTGCTCTGTGCTGTGCTGTGCTGTAGAGGAGGCGGCTCATAGGTCACATGAGGTGTGACTAGTACTTACAGGAGACTAGCTGCCAGGTACTTGTGCTCTGCTCTGTGCTGTGCTGTACTGTAGAGGAGGCGGCTCATAGGTCACATGAGGTGTGACTAGTACTTACAGGAGACTAGCTGCCAGGTACTTGTGCTCTGCTCTGTGCTGTGCTGTAGAGGAGGCGGCTCATAGGTCACATGAGGTGTGACTAGTACTTACAGGAGACTAGCTGCCAGGTACTTGTGCTCTGCTCTGTGCTGTGCTGTAGAGGAGGCGGCTCATAGGTCACATGAGGTGTGACTAGTACTTACAGGAGACTAGCTGCCAGGTACTTGTGCTCTGCTCTGTGCTGTGCTGTACTGTAGAGGAGGCGGCTCATAGGTCACATGAGGTGTGACTAGTACTTACAGGAGACTAGCTGCCAGGTACTTGTGCTCTGCTCTGTGCTGTGCTGTAGAGGAGGCGGCTCATAGGTCACATGAGGTGTGACTAGTACTTACAGGAGACTAGCTGCCAGGTACTTGTGCTCTGCTCTGTGCTGTGCTGGCTGTAGAGGAGGCGGCTCATAGGTCACATGAGGTGTGACTAGTACTTACAGGAGACTAGCTGCCAGGTACTTGTGCTCTGTGCTGTGCTGTGCTGTAGAGGAGGCGGCTCATAGGTCACATGAGGTGTGACTAGTACTTACAGGAGACTAGCTGCCAGGTACTTGTGCTCTGCTCTGTGCTGTGCTGGACTGTAGAGGAGGCGGCTCATAGGTCACATGAGGTGTGACTAGTACTTACAGGAGACTAGCTGCCAGGTACTTGTGCTCTGCTCTGTGCTGTACTGTAGAGGGGCGGCTCATAGGTCACATGAGGTGTGACTAGTACTTACAGGAGACTAGCTGCCAGGTACTTGTGCTCTGCTCTGTGCTGTGCTGTACTGTAGAGGAGGCGGCTCATAGGTCACATGAGGTGTGACTAGTACTTACAGGAGACTAGCTGCCAGGTACTTGTGCTCTGCTCTGTGCTGTGCTGTAGAGGAGGCGGCTCATAGGTCACATGAGGTGTGACTAGTACTTACAGGAGACTAGCTGCCAGGTACTTGTGCTCTGCTCTGTGCTGGGTAGAGGAGGCGGCTCATAGGTCACATGAGGTGTGACTAGTACTTACAGGAGACTAGCTGCCAGGTACTTGTGCTCTGCTCTGTGCTGTGCTGTACTGTAGAGGAGGCGGCTCATAGGTCACATGAGGTGTGACTAGTACTTACAGGAGACTAGCTGCCAGGTACTTGTGCTCTGCTCTGTGCTGTACTGTAGAGGAGGTGGCTCATAGGTCACATGAGGTGTGACTAGTACTTACAGGAGACTAGCTGCCAGGTACTTGTGCTCTGCTCTGTGCTGGACTGTAGAGGAGGCGGCTCATAGGTCACATGAGGTGTGACTAGTACTTACAGGAGACTAGCTGCCAGGTACTTGTGCTCTGCTCTGTGCTGTGCTGTACTGTAGAGGAGGCGGCTCATAGGTCACATGGGGATTGTGACTAGTACTTACAGGAGACTAGCTGCCAGGTACTTGTGCTCTGCTGCTGTGCTGTGCTGTAGAGGAGGCGGCTCATAGGTCACATGAGGTGTGACTAGTACTTACAGGAGACTAGCTGCCAGGTACTTGTGCTCTGCTCTGTGCTGGGCTGTAGAGGAGGCGGCTCATAGGTCACATGAGGTGTGACTATTACTTACAGGAGACTAGCTGCCAGGTACTTGTGCTCTGCTCTGTGCTGTAGAGGAGGCGGCTCATAGGTCACATGGGGCGTGACTAGTACTTACAGGAGACTAGCTGCCAGGTACTTGTGCTCTGCTCTGTGCTGTGCTGTACTGTAGAGGAGGCAGCTCATAGGTCACATGAGGTGTGACTAGTACTTACAGGAGACTAGCTGCCAGGTACTTGTGCTCTGCTCTGTGCTGTGCTGTAGAGGAGGCGGCTCATAGGTCACATGAGGTGTGACTAGTACTTACAGGAGACTAGCTGCCAGGTACTTGTGCTCTGCTCTGTGCTGTGCTGTACTGTAGAGGAGGCGGCTCATAGGTCACATGAGGTGTGACTAGTACTTACAGGAGACTAGCTGCCAGGTACTTGTGCTCTGCTCTGTGCTGTGCTGTATGTGAGGAGGCGGCTCATAGGTCACATGAGGTGTGACTATTACTTACAGGAGACTAGCTGCCAGGTACTTGTGCTCTGCTCTGTGCTGTGCTGTAGAGGAGGCGGCTCATAGGTCACATGAGGTGTGACTAGTACTTACAGGAGACTAGCTGCCAGGTACTTGTGCTCTGCTCTGTGCTGTGACTGTAGAGGAGGCGGCTCATAGGTCACATGAGGTGTGACTATTACTTACAGGAGACTAGCTGCCAGGTACTTGTGCTCTGCTCTGTGCTGGGCTGTACTGTAGAGGAGGCGGCTCATAGGTCACATGAGGTGTGACTAGTACTTACAGGAGACTAGCTGCCAGGTACTTGTGCTCTGCTCTGTGCTGTGCTGTAGAGGAGGCGGCTCATAGGTCACATGAGGTGTGACTAGTACTTACAGGAGACTAGCTGCCAGGTACTTGTGCTCTGCTCTGTGCTGTGCTGTACTGTAGAGGAGGCGGCTCATAGGTCACATGAGGTGTGACTAGTACTTACAGGAGACTAGCTGCCAGGTACTTGTGCTCTGCTCTGTGCTGTGCTGTAGAGGAGGCGGCTCATAGGTCACATGAGGTGTGACTAGTACTTACAGGAGACTAGCTGCCAGGTACTTGTGCTCTGCTCTGTGCTGTGCTGTGCTGTAGAGGAGGCGGCTCATAGGTCACATGAGGTGTGACTAGTACTTACAGGAGACTAGCTGCCAGGTACTTGTGCTCTGCTCTGTGCTGGGCTGTAGAGGAGGCGGCTCATAGGTCACATGAGGTGTGACTAGTACTTACAGGAGACTAGCTGCCAGGTACTTGTGCTCTGCTCTGTGCTGTGCTGTAGAGGAGGCGGCTCATAGGTCACATGAGGTGTGACTAGTACTTACAGGAGACTAGCTGCCAGGTACTTGTGCTCTGCTCTGTGCTGTGCTGTAGAGGAGGCGGCTCATAGGTCACATGAGGTGTGACTAGTACTTACAGGAGACTAGCTGCCAGGTACTTGTGCTCTGCTCTGTGCTGGACTGTAGAGGAGGCGGCTCATAGGTCACATGAGGTGTGACTAGTACTTACAGGAGACTAGCTGCCAGGTACTTGTGCTCTGTGCTGTGCTGTGCTGTAGAGGAGGCAGCTCATAGGTCACATGAGGTGTGACTAGTACTTACAGGAGACTAGCTGCCAGGTACTTGTGCTCTGCTCTGTGCTGTGCTGTACTGTAGAGGAGGCAGCTCATAGGTCACATGAGGTGTGACTATTACTTACAGGAGACTAGCTGCCAGGTACTTGTGCTCTGCTCTGTGCTGTGCTGTAGAGGAGGCGGCTCATAGGTCACATGAGGTGTGACTAGTACTTACAGGAGACTAGCTGCCAGGTACTTGTGCTCTGCTGTCTGTGCTGGACTGTAGAGGAGGCGGCTCATAGGTCACATGAGGTGTGACTAGTACTTACAGGAGACTAGCTGCCAGGTACTTGTGCTCTGCTCTGTGCTGTGCTGTAGAGGAGGCGGCTCATAGGTCACATGAGGTGTGACTAGTACTTACAGGAGACTAGCTGCCAGGTACTTGTGCTCTGCTCTGTGCTGTGCTGTAGAGGAGGCGGCTCATAGGTCACATGAGGTGTGACTAGTACTTACAGGAGACTAGCTGCCAGGTACTTGTGCTCTGCTCTGTGCTGTGCTGTAGAGGAGGCGGCTCATAGGTCACATGAGGTGTGACTAGTACTTACAGGAGACTAGCTGCCAGGTACTTGTGCTCTGCTCTGTGCTGTGCTGGACTCGTAGAGGAGGCGGCTCATAGGTCACATGAGGTGTGACTAGTACTTACAGGAGACTAGCTGCCAGGTACTTGTGCTCTGCTCTGTGCTGTGCTGGACTGTAGAGGAGGCGGCTCATAGGTCACATGAGGTGTGACTAGTACTTACAGGAGACTAGCTGCCAGGTACTTGTGCTCTGCTCTGTGCTGTGCTGTAGAGGAGGCGGCTCATAGGTCACATGAGGTGTGACTAGTACTTACAGGAGACTAGCTGCCAGGTACTTGTGCTCTGCTCTGTGCTGTGCTGTAGAGGAGGCGGCTCATAGGTCACATGAGGTGTGACTATTACTTACAGGAGACTAGCTGCCAGGTACTTGTGCTCTGCTCTGTGCTGTGCTGGACTGTAGAGGAGGCGGCTCATAGGTCACATGAGGTGTGACTAGTACTTACAGGAGACTAGCTGCCAGGTACTTGTGCTCTGCTCTGTGCTGTGCTGTACTGTAGAGGAGGCAGCTCATAGGTCACATGAGGTGTGACTAGTACTTACAGGAGACTAGCTGCCAGGTACTTGTGCTCTGCTCTGTGCTGTGCTGGTAGAGGAGGGGCGGCTCATAGGTCACATGAGGTGTGACTAGTACTTACAGGAGACTAGCTGCCAGGTACTTGTGCTCTGCTCTGTGCTGTGCTGTAGAGGAGGCGGCTCATAGGTCACATGAGGTGTGACTAGTACTTACAGGAGACTAGCTGCCAGGTACTTGTGCTCTGCTCTGTGCTGTGCTGGTGTAGAGGAGGCGGCTCATAGGTCACATGAGGTGTGACTAGTACTTACAGGAGACTAGCTGCCAGGTACTTGTGCTCTGCTCTGTGCTGTGCTGTACTGTAGAGGAGGCGGCTCATAGGTCACATGAGGTGTGACTAGTACTTACAGGAGACTAGCTGCCAGGTACTTGTGCTCTGTGCTGTGCTGTACTGTAGAGGAGGCGGCTCATAGGTCACATGAGGTGTGACTAGTACTTACAGGAGACTAGCTGCCAGGTACTTGTGCTCTGTGCTGTGCTGTGCTGTAGAGGAGGCGGCTCATAGGTCACATGAGGTGTGACTAGTACTTACAGGAGACTAGCTGCCAGGTACTTGTGCTCTGCTCTGTGCTGTGCTGGACTGTAGAGGAGGCGGCTCATAGGTCACATGAGGTGTGACTAGTACTTACAGGAGACTAGCTGCCAGGTACTTGTGCTCTGCTCTGTGCTGTGCTGTAGAGGAGGGGCGGCTCATAGGTCACATGAGGTGTGACTAGTACTTACAGGAGACTAGCTGCCAGGTACTTGTGCTCTGCTCTGTGCTGTGCTGGATGTAGAGGAGGCGGCTCATAGGTCACATGAGGTGTGACTAGTACTTACAGGAGACTAGCTGCCAGGTACTTGTGCTCTGCTCTGTGCTGTACTGTAGAGGAGGCGGCTCATAGGTCACATGAGGTGTGACTAGTACTTACAGGAGACTAGCTGCCAGGTACTTGTGCTCTGCTCTGTGCTGTGCGGAGGGGCTGTAGAGGAGGGCGGGTAGCTTTGCATAGGTCACATGAGGTGTGACTAGTACTTACAGGAGACTAGCTGCCAGGTACTTGTGCTCTGCTCTGTGCTGTGCTGTACTGTAGAGGAGGCGGCTCATAGGTCACATGAGGTGTGACTAGTACTTACAGGAGACTAGCTGCCAGGTACTTGTGCTCTGCTCTGTGCTGTGCTGTAGAGGAGGCGGCTCATAGGTCACATGAGGTGTGACTAGTACTTACAGGAGACTAGCTGCCAGGTACTTGTGCTCTGCTCTGTGCTGTGCTGTACTGTAGAGGAGGCGGCTCATAGGTCACATGAGGTGTGACTAGTACTTACAGGAGACTAGCTGCCAGGTACTTGTGCTCTGCTCTGTGCTGTGCTGTAGAGGAGGCGGCTCATAGGTCACATGAGGTGTGACTAGTACTTACAGGAGACTAGCTGCCAGGTACTTGTGCTCTGCTCTGTGCTGTGCTGTAGAGGGAGGCGGCTCATAGGTCACATGAGGTGTGACTAGTACTTACAGGAGACTAGCTGCCAGGTACTTGTGCTCTGCTCTGTGCTGTGCTGTAGAGGAGGCGGCTCATAGGTCACATGAGGTGTGACTAGTACTTACAGGAGACTAGCTGCCAGGTACTTGTGCTCTGCTCTGTGCTGTGCTGTACTGTAGAGGAGGCGGCTCATAGGTCACATGAGGTGTGACTAGTACTTACAGGAGACTAGCTGCCAGGTACTTGTGCTCTGTGCTGTGCTGTACTGTAGAGGAGGCGGCTCATAGGTCACATGAGGTGTGACTAGTACTTACAGGAGACTAGCTGCCAGGTACTTGTGCTCTGCTCTGTGCTGTGCTGTACTGTAGAGGAGGCGGCTCATAGGTCACATGAGGTGTGACTAGTACTTACAGGAGACTAGCTGCCAGGTACTTGTGCTCTGCTCTGTGCTGTGCTGTAGAGGAGGCGGCTCATAGGTCACATGAGGTGTGACTAGTACTTACAGGAGACTAGCTGCCAGGTACTTGTGCTCTGCTCTGTGCTGTGCTGGACTGTAGAGGAGGCGGCTCATAGGTCACATGAGGTGTGACTAGTACTTACAGGAGACTAGCTGCCAGGTACTTGTGCTCTGCTCTGTGCTGGGCTGTAGAGGAGGCGGCTCATAGGTCACATGAGGTGTGACTAGTACTTACAGGAGACTAGCTGCCAGGTACTTGTGCTCTGTGCTGTGCTGGACTGTAGAGGAGGCGGCTCATAGGTCACATGAGGTGTGACTAGTACTTACAGGAGACTAGCTGCCAGGTACTTGTGCTCTGCTCTGTGCTGTACTGTAGAGGAGGCGGCTCATAGGTCACATGAGGTGTGACTAGTACTTACAGGAGACTAGCTGCCAGGTACTTGTGCTCTGCTCTGTGCTGTGCTGTACTGTAGAGGAGGCGGCTCATAGGTCACATGAGGTGTGACTAGTACTTACAGGAGACTAGCTGCCAGGTACTTGTGCTCTGCTCTGTGCTGTGCTGTAGAGGAGGCGGCTCATAGGTCACATGAGGTGTGACTAGTACTTACAGGAGACTAGCTGCCAGGTACTTGTGCTCTGCTCTGTGCTGTGCTGGACTGTAGAGGAGGCGGCTCATAGGTCACATGAGGTGTGACTAGTACTTACAGGAGACTAGCTGCCAGGTACTTGTGCTCTGCTCTGTGCTGTGCTGTACTGTAGAGGAGGCGGCTCATAGGTCACATGAGGTGTGACTAGTACTTACAGGAGACTAGCTGCCAGGTACTTGTGCTCTGCTCTGTGCTGTGCTGTACTGTAGAGGAGGCGGCTCATAGGTCACATGAGGTGTGACTAGTACTTACAGGAGACTAGCTGCCAGGTACTTGTGCTCTGCTCTGTGCTGTGCTGTAGAGGAGGCGGCTCATAGGTCACATGAGGTGTGACTAGTACTTACAGGAGACTAGCTGCCAGGTACTTGTGCTCTGCTCTGTGCTGTGCTGTGCTGTAGAGGAGGCGGCTCATAGGTCACATGAGGTGTGACTAGTACTTACAGGAGACTAGCTGCCAGGTACTTGTGCTCTGCTCTGTGCTGTGCTGTAGGGGGGCGGCTCATAGGTCACATGAGGTGTGACTAGTACTTACAGGAGACTAGCTGCCAGGTACTTGTGCTCTGCTCTGTGCTGTGCTGTACTGTAGAGGAGGCGGCTCATAGGTCACATGAGGTGTGACTAGTACTTACAGGAGACTAGCTGCCAGGTACTTGTGCTCTGCTCTGTGCTGTACTGTAGAGGAGGCGGCTCATAGGTCACATGAGGTGTGACTAGTACTTACAGGAGACTAGCTGCCAGGTACTTGTGCTCTGCTCTGTGCTGTGCTGTAGAGGAGGCGGCTCATAGGTCACATGAGGTGTGACTAGTACTTACAGGAGACTAGCTGCCAGGTACTTGTGCTCTGCTCTGTGCTGTGCTGGACTGTAGAGGAGGCGGCTCATAGGTCACATGAGGTGTGACTAGTACTTACAGGAGACTAGCTGCCAGGTACTTGTGCTCTGTGCTGTGCTGTACTGTAGAGGAGGCAGCTCATAGGTCACATGAGGTGTGACTAGTACTTACAGGAGACTAGCTGCCAGGTACTTGTGCTCTGCTCTGTGCTGTGCTGTACTGTAGAGGAGGCAGCTCATAGGTCACATGAGGTGTGACTAGTACTTACAGGAGACTAGCTGCCAGGTACTTGTGCTCTGCTCTGTGCTGTGCTGTACGAGAGGAGGCGGCTCATAGGTCACATGAGGTGTGACTAGTACTTACAGGAGACTAGCTGCCAGGTACTTGTGCTCTGCTGTGCTGTGCTGGACTGTAGAGGAGGTGGCTCATAGGTCACATGAGGTGTGACTAGTACTTACAGGAGACTAGCTGCCAGGTACTTGTGCTCTGCTCTGTGCTGTGCTGTAGAGGAGGCGGCTCATAGGTCACATGAGGTGTGACTAGTACTTACAGGAGACTAGCTGCCAGGTACTTGTGCTCTGCTCTGTGCTGTACTGTAGAGGAGGCGGCTCATAGGTCACATGAGGTGTGACTAGTACTTACAGGAGACTAGCTGCCAGGTACTTGTGCTCTGCTCTGTGCTGTACTGTAGAGGAGGCGGCTCATAGGTCACATGAGGTGTGACTAGTACTTACAGGAGACTAGCTGCCAGGTACTTGTGCTCTGCTCTGTGCTGTGCTGTACTGTAGAGGAGGGGCGGCTCATAGGTCACATGAGGTGTGACTAGTACTTACAGGAGACTAGCTGCCAGGTACTTGTGCTCTGCTCTGTGCTGTGCTGGACTGTAGAGGAGGCGGCTCATAGGTCACATGAGGTGTGACTAGTACTTACAGGAGACTAGCTGCCAGGTACTTGTGCTCTGCTCTGTGCTGTGCTGTAGAGGAGGCGGCTCATAGGTCACATGAGGTGTGACTAGTACTTACAGGAGACTAGCTGCCAGGTACTTGTGCTCTGCTCTGTGCTGTGCTGTTAGAGGAGGCGGCTCATAGGTCACATGAGGTGTGACTAGTACTTACAGGAGACTAGCTGCCAGGTACTTGTGCTCTGCTCTGTGCTGTGCTGGTGTAGAGGAGGCGGCTCATAGGTCACATGAGGTGTGACTAGTACTTACAGGAGACTAGCTGCCAGGTACTTGTGCTCTGCTCTGTGCTGTGCTGGACTGTAGAGGAGGCGGCTCATAGGTCACATGAGGTGTGACTAGTACTTACAGGAGACTAGCTGCCAGGTACTTGTGCTCTGCTCTGTGCTGTGCTGGATGTAGAGGAGGCGGCTCATAGGTCACATGAGGTGTGACTAGTACTTACAGGAGACTAGCTGCCAGGTACTTGTGCTCTGCTCTGTGCTGTGCTGTAGAGGAGGCGGCTCATAGGTCACATGAGGTGTGACTAGTACTTACAGGAGACTAGCTGCCAGGTACTTGTGCTCTGCTCTGTGCTGGACTGTAGAGGAGGCGGCTCATAGGTCACATGAGGTGTGACTAGTACTTACAGGAGACTAGCTGCCAGGTACTTGTGCTCTGCTCTGTGCTGTGCTGTACTGTAGAGGAGGCGGCTCATAGGTCACATGAGGTGTGACTAGTACTTACAGGAGACTAGCTGCCAGGTACTTGTGCTCTGCTCTGTGCTGTGCTGTGCTGTAGAGGAGGCGGCTCATAGGTCACATGAGGTGTGACTAGTACTTACAGGAGACTAGCTGCCAGGTACTTGTGCTCTGCTCTGTGCTGTGCTGTAGAGGAGGCGGCTCATAGGTCACATGAGGTGTGACTAGTACTTACAGGAGACTAGCTGCCAGGTACTTGTGCTCTGCTCTGTGCTGTGCTGTAGAGGAGGCGGCTCATAGGTCACATGAGGTGTGACTAGTACTTACAGGAGACTAGCTGCCAGGTACTTGTGCTCTGCTCTGTGCTGTGCTGTGCTGTAGAGGAGGCGGCTCATAGGTCACATGAGGTGTGACTAGTACTTACAGGAGACTAGCTGCCAGGTACTTGTGCTCTGCTCTGTGCTGTGCTGTAGAGGAGGCGGCTCATAGGTCACATGAGGTGTGACTAGTACTTACAGGAGACTAGCTGCCAGGTACTTGTGCTCTGCTCTGTGCTGTGCTGTACTGTAGAGGAGGCGGCTCATAGGTCACATGAGGTGTGACTAGTACTTACAGGAGACTAGCTGCCAGGTACTTGTGCTCTGCTCTGTGCTGTGCTGTAGAGGAGGCGGCTCATAGGTCACATGAGGTGTGACTAGTACTTACAGGAGACTAGCTGCCAGGTACTTGTGCTCTGCTCTGTGCTGTGCTGTACTGGAGGAGGGGGTCCTGGGTGTGCTACAGGAGGCAGCTCCTAGGTTGCTGTGCGCTGCGCTGGGCGGGGGGCGGCTCATAGGTCACATGAGGTGTGACTAGTACTTACAGGAGACTAGCTGCCAGGTACTTGTGCTCTGCTCTGTGCTGTGCTGTACTGTAGAGGAGGGCAGCTCATAGGTCACATGAGGTGTGACTAGTACTTACAGGAGACTAGCTGCCAGGTACTTGTGCTCTGCTCTGTGCTGTGCTGTAGAGGAGGCGGCTCATAGGTCACATGAGGTGTGACTAGTACTTACAGGAGACTAGCTGCCAGGTACTTGTGCTCTGCTCTGTGCTGTGCTGTAGAGGAGGCGGCTCATAGGTCACATGAGGTGTGACTAGTACTTACAGGAGACTAGCTGCCAGGTACTTGTGCTCTGCTCTGTGCTGTGCTGGACTGTAGAGGAGGCGGCTCATAGGTCACATGAGGTGTGACTAGTACTTACAGGAGACTAGCTGCCAGGTACTTGTGCTCTGCTCTGTGCTGTGCTGTAGAGGAGGCGGCTCATAGGTCACATGAGGTGTGACTAGTACTTACAGGAGACTAGCTGCCAGGTACTTGTGCTCTGCTCTGTGCTGGACTGTAGAGGAGGCGGCTCATAGGTCACATGAGGTGTGACTAGTACTTACAGGAGACTAGCTGCCAGGTACTTGTGCTCTGCTCTGTGCTGGACTGTAGAGGAGGCGGCTCATAGGTCACATGAGGTGTGACTAGTACTTACAGGAGACTAGCTGCCAGGTACTTGTGCTCTGCTCTGTGCTGGACTGTAGAGGAGGCGGCTCATAGGTCACATGAGGTGTGACTATTACTTACAGGAGACTAGCTGCCAGGTACTTGTGCTCTGCTTCTGTGCTGTGCTGTACTGTAGAGGAGGCAGCTCATAGGTCACATGAGGTGTGACTAGTACTTACAGGAGACTAGCTGCCAGGTACTTGTGCTCTGCTCTGTGCTGTGCTGTAGAGGAGGCGGCTCATAGGTCACATGAGGTGTGACTAGTACTTACAGGAGACTAGCTGCCAGGTACTTGTGCTCTGCTCTGTGCTGTGCTGTAGAGGAGGCGGCTCATAGGTCACATGAGGTGTGACTAGTACTTACAGGAGACTAGCTGCCAGGTACTTGTGCTCTGCTCTGTGCTGTGCTGTACTGTAGAGGAGGCGGCTCATAGGTCACATGAGGTGTGACTAGTACTTACAGGAGACTAGCTGCCAGGTACTTGTGCTCTGCTCTGTGCTGTGCTGTAGAGGAGGCGGCTCATAGGTCACATGAGGTGTGACTAGTACTTACAGGAGACTAGCTGCCAGGTACTTGTGCTCTGCTCTGTGCTGTGCTGTAGTGGGGAGGCGGCTCATAGGTCACATGAGGTGTGACTAGTACTTACAGGAGACTAGCTGCCAGGTACTTGTGCTCTGCTCTGTGCTGGACTGTAGAGGAGGCGGCTCATAGGTCACATGAGGTGTGACTAGTACTTACAGGAGACTAGCTGCCAGGTACTTGTGCTCTGCTCTGTGCTGTGCTGTAGAGGAGGCGGCTCATAGGTCACATGAGGTGTGACTAGTACTTACAGGAGACTAGCTGCCAGGTACTTGTGCTCTGCTCTGTGCTGTGCTGTAGAGGAGGCGGCTCATAGGTCACATGAGGTGTGACTAGTACTTACAGGAGACTAGCTGCCAGGTACTTGTGCTCTGCTCTGTGCTGGACTGTAGAGGAGGCGGCTCATAGGTCACATGAGGTGTGACTAGTACTTACAGGAGACTAGCTGCCAGGTACTTGTGCTCTGTGCTGTGCTGTGCTGTAGAGGAGGCAGCTCATAGGTCACATGAGGTGTGACTAGTACTTACAGGAGACTAGCTGCCAGGTACTTGTGCTCTGCTCTGTGCTGTGCTGTAGAGGAGGCGGCTCATAGGTCACATGAGGTGTGACTATTACTTACAGGAGACTAGCTGCCAGGTACTTGTGCTCTGCTCTGTGCTGTGCTGTAGAGGAGGCGGCTCATAGGTCACATGAGGTGTGACTAGTACTTACAGGAGACTAGCTGCCAGGTACTTGTGCTCTGCTGCTGTGCTGTGCTGTAGAGGAGGGCTGGCTCATAGCCGTCCATGAGGTGTGACTAGTACTTACAGGAGACTAGCTGCCAGGTACTTGTGCTCTGCTCTGTGCTGTGCTGTAGAGGAGGCGGCTCATAGGTCACATGAGGTGTGACTAGTACTTACAGGAGACTAGCTGCCAGGTACTTGTGCTCTGCTCTGTGCTGTGCTGTACTGTAGAGGAGGCGGCTCATAGGTCACATGAGGTTGTGACTAGTACTTACAGGAGACTAGCTGCCAGGTACTTGTGCTCTGCTCTGTGCTGTGCTGTAGAGGAGGCGGCTCATAGGTCACATGAGGTGTGACTAGTACTTACAGGAGACTAGCTGCCAGGTACTTGTGCTCTGCTCTGTGCTGTGCTGTAGAGGAGGCGGCTCATAGGTCACATGAGGTGTGACTAGTACTTACAGGAGACTAGCTGCCAGGTACTTGTCCTCTACTCTGTGCTGTGCTGGACTGTAGAGGAGGCGGCTCATAGGTCACATAGGTCACATGAAGTGTGACTAGTACTTACAGGAGACTAGCTGCCAGGTACTTGTGCTCTGCTCTGTGCTGTGCTGGACTGTAAAGGAGGCGGCTCATAGGTCACATGAGGTGTGACTAGTACTTACAGGAGACTAGCTGCCAGGTACTTGTGCTCTGCTCTGTGCTGTGCTGTAGAGGAGGCGGCTCATAGGTCACATGAGGTGTGACTATTACTTGCAGGAGACTAGCTGCCAGGTACTTGTGCTCTGCTCTGTGCTGTGCTGTAGAGGAGGTGGCTCATAGGTCACATGAGGTGTGACTATTACTTACAGGAGACTAGCTGCCAGGTACTTGTCCTCTACTCTGTGCTGTGCTGGACTGTAGAGGAGGCGGCTCATAGGTCACATAGGTCACATGAAGTGTGACTATTACTTACAGGAGACTAGCTGCCAGGTACTTCTGCTCTGTGCTGTGCTGTACTGTAGAGGAGGCAGCTCATAGGTCACATGAGGTGTGACTAGTACTTACAGGAGACTAGCTGCCAGGTATTTGTGCTCTGCTCTGTGCTGTGCTGTAGAGGAGGCAGCTCATAGGTCACATGAGGAGTGGCTAGTACTTACAGGAGACTAGCTGCCAGGTACTTGTGCTCTGCTCTGTGCTGTGCTGTAGAGGAGGCGGCTCATAGCTCACATGAGGTGTGACTAGTACTTACAGGAGACTAGCTGCCAGGTACTTGTGCTCTGCTCTGTGCTGTGCTGGACTGTAGAGGAGGCGGCTCATAGGTCACATGAGGTGTGACTAGTACTTACAGGAGACTAGCTGCCAGGTACTTGTGCTCTGCTCTGTGCTGTGCTGTACTGTAGAGGAGGCGGCTCATAGGTCACATGGGGATTGTGACTAGTACTTACAGGAGACTAGCTGCCAGGTACTTGTGCTCTGCTGCTGTGCTGTGCTGTAGAGGAGGCGGCTCATAGGTCACATGAGGTGTGACTATTACTTACAGGAGACTAGCTGCCAGGTACTTGTGCTCTGTGCTGTGCTGGACTGTAGAGGAGGCGGCTCATAGGTCACATGAGGTGTGACTAGTACTTACAGGAGACTAGCTGCCAGGTACTTGTGCTCTGCTCTGTGCTGTGCTGTACTGTAGAGGAGGCGGCTCATAGGTCACATGAGGTGTGACTAGTACTTACAGGAGACTAGCTGCCAGGTACTTGTGCTCTGCTCTGTGCTGTGCTGGACTGTAGAGGAGGCGGCTCATAGGTCACATGAGGTGTGACTAGTACTTACAGGAGACTAGCTGCCAGGTACTTGTGCTCTGTGCTGCTGTGCTGTGCTGGACTGTAGAGGAGGCGGCTCATAGGTCACATGAGGTGTGACTAGTACTTACAGGAGACTAGCTGCCAGGTACTTGTGCTCTGTGCTGTGCTGTGCTGGACTGTAGAGGAGGCGGCTCATAGGTCACATGAGGTGTGACTAGTACTTACAGGAGACTAGCTGCCAGGTACTTGTGCTCTGCTCTGTGCTGTGCTGTACTGTAGAGGAGGCGGCTCATAGGTCACATGAGGTGTGACTAGTACTTACAGGAGACTAGCTGCCAGGTACTTGTGCTCTGCTCTGTGCTGTTAGAGGAGGCGGCTCATAGGTCACATGGGGCGTGACTAGTACTTACAGGAGACTAGCTGCCAGGTACTTGTGCTCTGCTCTGTGCTGTGCTGTACTGTAGAGGAGGCGGCTCATAGGTCACATGAGGTGTGACTAGTACTTACAGGAGACTAGCTGCCAGGTACTTGTGCTCTGCTCTGTGCTGTGCTGTACTGTAGAGGAGGCGGCTCATAGGTCACATGAGGTGTGACTAGTACTTACAGGAGACTAGCTGCCAGGTACTTGTGCTCTGCTCTGTGCTGGGTAGAGGAGGCGGCTCATAGGTCACATGGGGCGTGACTAGTACTTACAGGAGACTAGCTGCCAGGTACTTGTGCTCTGCTCTGTGCTGTGCTGTACTGTAGAGGAGGCGGCTCATAGGTCACATGAGGTGTGACTAGTACTTACAGGAGACTAGCTGCCAGGTACTTGTGCTCTGCTCTGTGCTGTGCTGTAGAGGAGGCGGCTCATAGGTCACATGAGGTGTGACTAGTACTTACAGGAGACTAGCTGCCAGGTACTTGTGCTCTGCTCTGTGCTGTGCTGTACTGTAGAGGAGGCGGCTCATAGGTCACATGAGGTGTGACTAGTACTTACAGGAGACTAGCTGCCAGGTACTTGTGCTCTGCTCTGTGCTGTGCTGTAGAGGAGGCGGCTCATAGGTCACATGAGGTGTGACTATTACTTACAGGAGACTAGCTGCCAGGTACTTGTGCTCTGCTCTGTGCTGTGCTGGACTGTAGAGGAGGCGGCTCATAGGTCACATGAGGTGTGACTAGTACTTACAGGAGACTAGCTGCCAGGTACTTGTGCTCTGCTCTGTGCTGTGCTGTACTGTAGAGGAGGCGGCTCATAGGTCACATGAGGTGTGACTAGTACTTACAGGAGACTAGCTGCCAGGTACTTGTGCTCTGCGCTGTGCTGTGCTGTAGAGGAGGCGGCTCATAGGTCACATGAGGTGTGACTAGTACTTACAGGAGACTAGCTGCCAGGTACTTGTGCTCTGCTCTGTGCTGTACTGTAGAGGAGGCGGCTCATAGGTCACATGAGGTGTGACTAGTACTTACAGGAGACTAGCTGCCAGGTACTTGTGCTCTGCTCTGTGCTGTGCTGTACTGTAGAGGAGGCGGCTCATAGGTCACATGAGGTGTGACTAGTACTTACAGGAGACTAGCTGCCAGGTACTTGTGCTCTGCTCTGTGGTGCTGGACTGTAGAGGAGGCGGCTCATAGGTCACATGAGGTGTGACTAGTACTTACAGGAGACTAGCTGCCAGGTACTTGTGCTCTGCTCTGTGCTGGACTGTAGAGGAGGCGGCTCATAGGTCACATGAGGTGTGACTAGTACTTACAGGAGACTAGCTGCCAGGTACTTGTGCTCTGCTCTGTGCTGTGCTGTAGAGGAGGCGGCTCATAGGTCACATGAGGTGTGACTATTACTTACAGGAGACTAGCTGCCAGGTACTTGTGCTCTGCTCTGTGCTGTGCTGTAGAGGAGGCGGCTCATAGGTCACATGAGGTGTGACTAGTACTTACAGGAGACTAGCTGCCAGGTACTTGTGCTCTGCTCTGTGCTGGACTGTAGAGGAGGGCGGCTCATAGGTCACATGAGGTGTGACTATTACTTACAGGAGACTAGCTGCCAGGTACTTCTGCTCTGTGCTGTGCTGTACTGTAGAGGAGGCAGCTCATAGGTCACATGAGGTGTGACTAGTACTTACAGGAGACTAGCTGCCAGGTACTTGTGCTCTGCTCTGTGCTGTGCTGTACTGTAGAGGAGGCGGCTCATAGGTCACATGAGGGTGTGACTAGTACTTACAGGAGACTAGCTGCCAGGTACTTGTGCTCTGCTCTGTGCTGTGCTGTAGAGGAGGCGGCTCATAGGTCACATGAGGTGTGACTAGTACTTACAGGAGACTAGCTGCCAGGTACTTGTGCTCTCTGCTGTGCTGTGCTGTACTGTAGAGGAGGTGGCTCATAGGTCACATGAGGTGTGACTAGTACTTACAGGAGACTAGCTGCCAGGTACTTGTGCTCTGCTCTGTGCTGTGCTGTAGAGGAGGCGGCTCATAGGTCACATGAGGTGTGACTAGTACTTACAGGAGACTAGCTGCCAGGTACTTGTGCTCTGCTCTGTGCTGTGCTGTAGAGGAGGCGGCTCATAGGTCACATGGGGTGTGACTAGTACTTACAGGAGACTAGCTGCCAGGTACTTGTGCTCTGCTCTGTGCTGTGCTGTAGAGGAGGCGGCTCATAGGTCACATGAGGTGTGACTAGTACTTACAGGAGACTAGCTGCCAGGTACTTGTGCTCTGTTGCTGTGCTGGACTGTAGAGGAGGCGGCTCATAGGTCACATGAGGTGTGACTAGTACTTACAGGAGACTAGCTGCCAGGTACTTGTGCTCTGCTCTGTGCTGTGCTGGACTGTAGAGGAGGCGGCTCATAGGTCACATGAGGTGTGACTAGTACTTACAGGAGACTAGCTGCCAGGTACTTGTGCTCTGCTCTGTGCTGTGCTGGACTGTAGAGGAGGCGGCTCATAGGTCACATGAGGTGTGACTAGTACTTACAGGAGACTAGCTGCCAGGTACTTGTGCTCTGCTCTGTGCTGTGCTGTAGAGGAGGCGGCTCATAGGTCACATGAGGTGTGACTAGTACTTACAGGAGACTAGCTGCCAGGTACTTGTGCTCTGCTCTGTGCTGTGCTGTAGAGGAGGCGGCTCATAGGTCACATGAGGTGTGACTAGTACTTACAGGAGACTAGCTGCCAGGTACTTGTGCTCTGCTCTGTGCTGTGCTGTAGAGGAGGCTTGGTCACTGGGTGTGCTGTCTTCGGAGCTGCTGCCGGTCTTGTGCTCGGGGCGGCTGTAGGGAGGGGGGCTCATAGGTCACATGAGGTGTGACTAGTACTTACAGGAGACTAGCTGCCAGGTACTTGTGCTCTGCTCTGTGCTGTGCTGTAGAGGAGGCGGCTCATAGGTCACATGAGGTGTGACTAGTACTTACAGGAGACTAGCTGCCAGGTACTTGTGCTCTGCTCTGTGCTGTGCTGTAGAGGAGGCGGCTCATAGGTCACATGAGGTGTGACTAGTACTTACAGGAGACTAGCTGCCAGGTACTTGTGCTCTGCTCTGTGCTGGACTGTAGAGGAGGCGGCTCATAGGTCACATGAGGTGTGACTATTACTTACAGGAGACTAGCTGCCAGGTACTTGTGCTCTGTGCTGTGCTGTGCTGACTGTAGAGGAGGCGGCTCATAGGTCACATGAGGTGTGACTAGTACTTACAGGAGACTAGCTGCCAGGTACTTGTGCTCTGCTCTGTGCTGTGCTGTAGAGGAGGCGGCTCATAGGTCACATGAGGTGTGACTAGTACTTACAGGAGACTAGCTGCCAGGTACTTGTGCTCTGCTCTGTGCTGTGCTGTACTGTAGAGGAGGCGGCTCATAGGTCACATGAGGTGTGACTAGTACTTACAGGAGACTAGCTGCCAGGTACTTGTGCTCTGCTCTGTGCTGTGCTGTAGGAGGAGGCGGCTCATAGGTCACATGAGGTGTGACTAGTACTTACAGGAGACTAGCTGCCAGGTACTTGTGCTCTGCTCTGTGCTGTGCTGTGCTGTAGAGGAGGCGGCTCATAGGTCACATGAGGTGTGACTAGTACTTACAGGAGACTAGCTGCCAGGTACTTGTGCTCTGCTCTGTGCTGGACTGTAGAGGAGGCGGCTCATAGGTCACATGAGGTGTGACTAGTACTTACAGGAGACTAGCTGCCAGGTACTTGTGCTCTGCTCTGTGCTGTGCTGTAGAGGGAGGCGGCTCATAGGTCACATGAGGTGTGACTAGTACTTACAGGAGACTAGCTGCCAGGTACTTGTGCTCTGCTCTGTGCTGTGCTGTAGAGGAGGCGGCTCATAGGTCACATGAGGTGTGACTAGTACTTACAGGAGACTAGCTGCCAGGTACTTGTGCTCTGCTCTGTGCTGGACTGTAGAGGAGGCGGCTCATAGGTCACATGAGGTGTGACTATTACTTACAGGAGACTAGCTGCCAGGTACTTGTGCTCTGTGCTGTGCTGTACTGTAGAGGAGGCAGCTCATAGGTCACATGAGGTGTGACTAGTACTTACAGGAGACTAGCTGCCAGGTACTTCTGCTCTGTGCTGTGCTGTACTGTAGAGGAGGCAGCTCATAGGTCACATGAGGTGTGACTATTACTTACAGGAGACTAGCTGCCAGGTACTTGTGCTCTGCTCTGTGCTGTGCTGTAGAGGAGGCGGCTCATAGGTCACATGAGGTGTGACTAGTACTTACAGGAGACTAGCTGCCAGGTACTTGTGCTCTGCTGCTGTGCTGTGCTGGACTGTAGAGGAGGTGGCTCATAGGTCACATGAGGTGTGACTAGTACTTACAGGAGACTAGCTGCCAGGTACTTGTGCTCTGCTCTGTGCTGTGCTGTAGAGGAGGCGGCTCATAGGTCACATGAGGTGTGACTAGTACTTACAGGAGACTAGCTGCCAGGTACTTGTGCTCTGCTCTGTGCTGTACTGTAGAGGAGGCGGCTCATAGGTCACATGGGGTGTGACTAGTACTTACAGGAGACTAGCTGCCAGGTACTTGTGCTCTGCTCTGTGCTGTGCTGTAGAGGAGGCGGCTCATAGGTCACATGAGGTGTGACTAGTACTTACAGGAGACTAGCTGCCAGGTACTTGTGCTCTGCTCTGTGCTGGACTGTAGAGGAGGCGGCTCATAGGTCACATGAGGTGTGACTAGTACTTACAGGAGACTAGCTGCCAGGTACTTGTGCTCTGCTCTGTGCTGTGCTGGACTGTAGAGGAGGCGGCTCATAGGTCACATGGTCACATGAGGTGTGACTAGTACTTACAGGAGACTAGCTGCCAGGTACTTGTGCTCTGCTCTGTGCTGTGCTGGACTGTAGAGGAGGCGGCTCATAGGTCACATGAGGTGTGACTAGTACTTACAGGAGACTAGCTGCCAGGTACTTGTGCTCTGCTCTGTGCTGTGCTGTAGAGGAGGCGGCTCATAGGTCACATGAGGTGTGACTAGTACTTACAGGAGACTAGCTGCCAGGTACTTGTGCTCTGCTCTGTGCTGTGCTGTAGAGGAGGTGGCTCATAGGTCACATGAGGTGTGACTAGTACTTACAGGAGACTAGCTGCCAGGTACTTGTGCTCTGCTCTGTGCTGTGCTGGACTGTAGAGGAGGCGGCTCATAGGTCACATGAGGTGTGACTAGTACTTACAGGAGACTAGCTGCCAGGTACTTGTGCTCTGCTCTGTGCTGTGCTGTAGAGGAGGCGGCTCATAGGTCACATGAGGTGTGACTAGTACTTACAGGAGACTAGCTGCCAGGTACTTGTGCTCTGCTCTGTGCTGTGCTGTAGAGGAGGCGGCTCATAGGTCACATGGGGTGTGACTAGCACTTACAGGAGACTAGCTGCCAGGTACTTGTGCTCTGCTGCTGTGCTGTGCTGTAGAGGAGGCGGCTCATAGGTCACATGAGGTGTGACTAGTACTTACAGGAGACTAGCTGCCAGGTACTTGTGCTCTGTGTGCTGTGCTGGACTGTAGAGGAGGCGGCTCATAGGTCACATGAGGTGTGACTAGTACTTACAGGAGACTAGCTGCCAGGTACTTGTGCTCTGCTCTGTGCTGTGCTGGACTGTAGAGGAGGCGGCTCATAGGTCACATGAGGTGGTGTGACTAGTACTTACAGGAGACTAGCTGCCAGGTACTTGTGCTCTGTGCTGTGCTGTACTGTAGAGGAGGCGGCTCATAGGTCACATGAGGTGTGACTAGTACTTACAGGAGACTAGCTGCCAGGTACTTGTGCTCTGCTCTGTGCTGTGCTGGACTGTAGAGGAGGCGGCTCATAGGTCACATGAGGTGTGACTAGTACTTACAGGAGACTAGCTGCCAGGTACTTGTGCTCTGCTCTGTGCTGTGCTGTAGAGGAGGCGGCTCATAGGTCACATGAGGTGTGACTAGTACTTACAGGAGACTAGCTGCCAGGTACTTGTGCTCTGTGCTGTGCTGTGCTGGACTGTAGAGGAGGCGGCTCATAGGTCACATGAGGTGTGACTAGTACTTACAGGAGACTAGCTGCCAGGTACTTGTGCTCTGCTCTGTGCTGTGCTGTAGAGGAGGCGGCTCATAGGTCACATGAGGTGTGACTAGTACTTACAGGAGACTAGCTGCCAGGTACTTGTGCTCTGCTCTGTGCTGTTAGAGGAGGCGGCTCATAGGTCACATGGGGTGTGACTAGTACTTACAGGAGACTAGCTGCCAGGTACTTGTGCTCTGCTCTGTGCTGTGCTGTACTGTAGAGGAGGCGGCTCATAGGTCACATGAGGTGTGACTAGTACTTACAGGAGACTAGCTGCCAGGTACTTGTGCTCTGCTCTGTGCTGTGCTGGACTGTAGAGGAGGCGGCTCATAGGTCACATGAGGTGTGACTAGTACTTACAGGAGACTAGCTGCCAGGTACTTGTGCTCTGCTCTGTGCTGTACTGTAGAGGAGGCGGCTCATAGGTCACATGGGGTGTGACTAGTACTTACAGGAGACTAGCTGCCAGGTACTTGTGCTCTGCTCTGTGCTGTGCTGTACTGTAGAGGAGGCGGCTCATAGGTCACATGAGGTGTGACTAGTACTTACAGGAGACTAGCTGCCAGGTACTTGTGCTCTGCTCTGTGCTGTACTGTAGAGGAGGTGGCTCATAGGTCACATGAGGTGTGACTAGTACTTACAGGAGACTAGCTGCCAGGTACTTGTGCTCTGCTCTGTGCTGTGCTGTAGAGGAGGCGGCTCATAGGTCACATGAGGTGTGACTAGTACTTACAGGAGACTAGCTGCCAGGTACTTGTGCTCTGCTCTGTGCTGTGCTGTACTGTAGAGGAGGCGGCTCATAGGTCACATGAGGTGTGACTAGTACTTACAGGAGACTAGCTGCCAGGTACTTGTGCTCTGCTCTGTGCTGTGCTGGACTGTAGAGGAGGCGGCTCATAGGTCACATGAGGTGTGACTAGTACTTACAGGAGACTAGCTGCCAGGTACTTGTGCTCTGCTCTGTGCTGTGCTGTACTGTAGAGGAGGCGGCTCATAGGTCACATGAGGTGTGACTAGTACTTACAGGAGACTAGCTGCCAGGTACTTGTGCTCTGCTCTGTGCTGTGCTGTAGAGGAGGCGGCTCATAGGTCACATGAGGTGTGACTAGTACTTACAGGAGACTAGCTGCCAGGTACTTGTGCTCTGCTCTGTGCTGTTGAGAGGAGGCGGCTCATAGGTCACATGAGGTGTGACTAGTACTTACAGGAGACTAGCTGCCAGGTACTTGTGCTCTGCTCTGTGCTGTGCTGTACTGTAGAGGAGGCGGCTCATAGGTCACATGAGGTGTGACTAGTACTTACAGGAGACTAGCTGCCAGGTACTTGTGCTCTGCTCTGTGCTGGACTGTAGAGGAGGCGGCTCATAGGTCACATGAGGTGTGACTAGTACTTACAGGAGACTAGCTGCCAGGTACTTGTGCTCTGCTCTGTGCTGGACTGTAGAGGAGGCAGCTCATAGGTCACATGAGGTGTGACTAGTACTTACAGGAGACTAGCTGCCAGGTACTTGTGCTCTGTGCTGTGCTGTACTGTAGAGGAGGCAGCTCATAGGTCACATGAGGTGTGACTAGTACTTACAGGAGACTAGCTGCCAGGTACTTGTGCTCTGCTCTGTGCTGTGCTGTAGAGGAGGCGGCTCATAGGTCACATGAGGTGTGACTATTACTTACAGGAGACTAGCTGCCAGGTACTTGTGCTCTGCTCTGTGCTGTGCTGTAGAGGAGGCGGCTCATAGGTCACATGAGGTGTGACTAGTACTTACAGGAGACTAGCTGCCAGGTACTTGTGCTCTGCTCTGTGCTGTGCTGTACTGTAGAGGAGGCGGCTCATAGGTCACATGAGGTGTGACTAGTACTTACAGGAGACTAGCTGCCAGGTACTTGTGCTCTGCTCTGTGCTGTGCTGTAGAGGAGGCGGCTCATAGGTCACATGAGGTGTGACTAGTACTTACAGGAGACTAGCTGCCAGGTACTTGTGCTCTGCTCTGTGCTGTGCTGTACTGTAGAGAGGCGGCTCATAGGTCACATGAGGTGTGACTAGTACTTACAGGAGACTAGCTGCCAGGTACTTGTGCTCTGCTCTGTGCTGTGGGACTGTAGAGGAGGCGGCTCATAGGTCACATGAGGTGTGACTAGTACTTACAGGAGACTAGCTGCCAGGTACTTGTGCTCTGCTCTGTGCTGTGCTGTAGAGGAGGCGGCTCATAGGTCACATGAGGTGTGACTAGTACTTACAGGAGACTAGCTGCCAGGTACTTGTGCTCTGCTCTGTGCTGGACTGTAGAGGAGGCGGCTCATAGGTCACATGAGGTGTGACTATTACTTACAGGAGACTAGCTGCCAGGTACTTGTGCTCTGTGCTGTGCTGTACTGTAGAGGAGGCAGCTCATAGGTCACATGAGGTGTGACTATTACTTACAGGAGACTAGCTGCCAGGTACTTGTGCTCTGTGCTGTGCTGTGCTGTAGAGGAGGCAGCTCATAGGTCACATGAGGTGTGACTATTACTTACAGGAGACTAGCTGCCAGGTACTTGTGCTCTGCTCTGTGCTGTGCTGTAGAGGAGGCGGCTCATAGGTCACATGAGGTGTGACTAGTACTACAGGAGACTAGCTGCCAGGTACTTGTGCTCTGCTGCTGTGCTGTGCTGGACTGTAGAGGAGGCGGCTCATAGGTCACATGAGGTGTGACTAGTACTTACAGGAGACTAGCTGCCAGGTACTTGTGCTCTGCTCTGTGCTGTACTGTAGAGGAGGTGGCTCATAGCTCACATGAGGTGTGACTAGTACTTACAGGAGACTAGCTGCCAGGTACTTGTGCTCTGCTCTGTGCTGGACTGTAGAGGAGGCGGCTCATAGGTCACATGAGGTGTGACTAGTACTTACAGGAGACTAGCTGCCAGGTACTTGTGCTCTGCTCTGTGCTGTGCTGTACTGTAGAGGAGGCGGCTCATAGGTCACATGGGGATTGTGACTAGTACTTACAGGAGACTAGCTGCCAGGTACTTGTGCTCTCTGCTGTGCTGTGCTGTAGAGGAGGCGGCTCATAGGTCACATGAGGTGTGACTATTACTTACAGGAGACTAGCTGCCAGGTACTTGTGCTCTGTGCTGTGCTGGACTGTAGAGGAGGCGGCTCATAGGTCACATGAGGTGTGACTAGTACTTACAGGAGACTAGCTGCCAGGTACTTGTGCTCTGCTCTGTGCTGTGCTGGACTGTAGAGGAGGCGGCTCATAGGTCACATGAGGTCACATGAAGTGTGACTAGTACTTACAGGAGACTAGCTGCCAGGTACTTGTGCTCTGCTCTGTGCTGTGCTGGACTGTAGAGGAGGCGGCTCATAGGTCACATGAGGTGTGACTAGTACTTACAGGAGACTAGCTGCCAGGTACTTGTGCTCTGCTCTGTGCTGTGCTGTAGAGGAGGCGGCTCATAGGTCACATGAGGTGTGACTATTACTTACAGGAGACTAGCTGCCAGGTACTTGTGCTCTGCTCTGTGCTGTGCTGTAGAGGAGGTGGCTCATAGGTCACATGAGGTGTGACTAGTACTTACAGGAGACTAGCTGCCAGGTACTTGTGCTCTGCTCTGTGCTGTGCTGGACTGTAGAGGAGGCGGCTCATAGGTCACATAGGTCACATGAGGTGTGACTAGTACTTACAGGAGACTAGCTGCCAGGTACTTGTGCTCTGCTCTGTGCTGTGCTGTACTGTAGAGGAGGCGGCTCATAGGTCACATGAGGTGTGACTAGTACTTACAGGAGACTAGCTGCCAGGTACTTGTGCTCTGCTCTGTGCTGTACTGTAGAGGAGGCGGCTCATAGGTCACATGAGGTGTGACTAGTACTTACAGGAGACTAGCTGCCAGGTACTTGTGCTCTGCTCTGTGCTGTGCTGTAGAGGAGGCGGCTCATAGGTCACATGAGGTGTGACTAGTACTTACAGGAGACTAGCTGCCAGGTACTTGTGCTCTGCTGCTGTGCTGTGCTGTAGAGGAGGCGGCTCATAGGTCACATGAGGTGTGACTAGTACTTACAGGAGACTAGCTGCCAGGTACTTGTGCTCTGTGCTGTGCTGGACTGTAGAGGAGGCGGCTCATAGGTCACATGAGGTGTGACTAGTACTTACAGGAGACTAGCTGCCAGGTACTTGTGCTCTGTGCTGTGCTGTACTGTAGAGGAGGCGGCTCATAGGTCACATGAGGTGTGACTAGTACTTACAGGAGACTAGCTGCCAGGTACTTGTGCTCTGCTCTGTGCTGTGCTGGACTGTAGAGGGGGCGGCTCATAGGTCACATGAGGTGTGACTAGTACTTACAGGAGACTAGCTGCCAGGTACTTGTGCTCTGCTCTGTGCTGTGCTGTAGAGGAGGCGGCTCATAGGTCACATGAGGTGTGACTAGTACTTACAGGAGACTAGCTGCCAGGTACTTGTGCTCTGCTCTGTGCTGTGCTGGACTGTAGAGGAGGCGGCTCATAGGTCACATGAGGTGTGACTAGTACTTACAGGAGACTAGCTGCCAGGTACTTGTGCTCTGTGCTGTGCTGTGCTGGACTGTAGAGGAGGCGGCTCATAGGTCACATGAGGTGTGACTAGTACTTACAGGAGACTAGCTGCCAGGTACTTGTGCTCTGCTCTGTGCTGGGCTGTAGAGGAGGGGCGGCGGCTCATAGGTCACATGAGGTGTGACTAGTACTTACAGGAGACTAGCTGCCAGGTACTTGTGCTCTGCTCTGTGCTGTCTGAGAGGAGGCGGCTCATAGGTCACATGGGGTGTGACTAGTACTTACAGGAGACTAGCTGCCAGGTACTTGTGCTCTGCTCTGTGCTGTGCTGTACTGTAGAGGAGGCGGCTCATAGGTCACATGAGGTGTGACTAGTACTTACAGGAGACTAGCTGCCAGGTACTTGTGCTCTGCTCTGTGCTGTGCTGTACTGTAGAGGAGGCGGCTCATAGGTCACATGAGGTGTGACTAGTACTTACAGGAGACTAGCTGCCAGGTACTTGTGCTCTGCTCTGTGCTGTTGAGAGGAGGCGGCTCATAGGTCACATGGGGTGTGACTAGTACTTACAGGAGACTAGCTGCCAGGTACTTGTGCTCTGCTCTGTGCTGTGCTGTACTGTAGAGGAGGCGGCTCATAGGTCACATGAGGTGTGACTAGTACTTACAGGAGACTAGCTGCCAGGTACTTGTGCTCTGCTCTGTGCTGTACTGTAGAGGAGGCGGCTCATAGGTCACATGAGGTGTGACTAGTACTTACAGGAGACTAGCTGCCAGGTACTTGTGCTCTGCTCTGTGCTGTGCTGTACTGTAGAGGAGGCGGCTCATAGGTCACATGGGGTTGTGACTAGTACTTACAGGAGACTAGCTGCCAGGTACTTGTGCTCTGCTGCTGTGCTGTGCTGTAGAGGAGGCGGCTCATAGGTCACATGAGGTGTGACTAGTACTTACAGGAGACTAGCTGCCAGGTACTTGTGCTCTGGCTGTGCTGTGTGCTGGACTGTAGAGGAGGCGGCTCATAGGTCACATGAGGTGTGACTAGTACTTACAGGAGACTAGCTGCCAGGTACTTGTGCTCTGCTCTGTGCTGGGCTGTAGAGGAGGCGGCTCATAGGTCACATGAGGTGTGACTAGTACTTACAGGAGACTAGCTGCCAGGTACTTGTGCTCTGTGCTGTGCTGGACTGTAGAGGAGGCGGCTCATAGGTCACATGAGGTGTGACTAGTACTTACAGGAGACTAGCTGCCAGGTACTTGTGCTCTGCTCTGTGCTGTGTGACTGTAGAGGAGGCGGCTCATAGGTCACATGAGGTGTGACTAGTACTTACAGGAGACTAGCTGCCAGGTACTTGTGCTCTGCTCTGTGCTGTGCTGGACTGTAGAGGAGGCGGCTCATAGGTCACATGAGGTGTGACTAGTACTTACAGGAGACTAGCTGCCAGGTACTTGTGCTCTGCTCTGTGCTGTGCTGTAGAGGAGGCGGCTCATAGGTCACATGAGGTGTGACTAGTACTTACAGGAGACTAGCTGCCAGGTACTTGTGCTCTGCTCTGTGCTGTGCTGTAGAGGAGGCGGCTCATAGGTCACATGAGGTGTGACTAGTACTTACAGGAGACTAGCTGCCAGGTACTTGTGCTCTGGCTGTGCTGTGCTGTGCTGGACTGTAGAGGAGGCGGCTCATAGGTCACATGAGGTGTGACTAGTACTTACAGGAGACTAGCTGCCAGGTACTTGTGCTCTGTGCTGTGCTGTGCTGGACTGTAGAGGAGGCGGCTCATAGGTCACATGAGGTGTGACTAGTACTTACAGGAGACTAGCTGCCAGGTACTTGTGCTCTGCTCTGTGCTGGGCTGTAGAGGAGGCGGCTCATAGGTCACATGAGGTGTGACTAGTACTTACAGGAGACTAGCTGCCAGGTACTTGTGCTCTGCTCTGTGCTGTAGAGGAGGCGGCTCATAGGTCACATGGGGCGTGACTAGTACTTACAGGAGACTAGCTGCCAGGTACTTGTGCTCTGCTCTGTGCTGTGCTGTACTGTAGAGGAGGCGGCTCATAGGTCACATGAGGTGTGACTAGTACTTACAGGAGACTAGCTGCCAGGTACTTGTGCTCTGTGCTGTGCTGTGCTGGACTGTAGAGGAGGCGGCTCATAGGTCACATGAGGTGTGACTAGTACTTACAGGAGACTAGCTGCCAGGTACTTGTGCTCTGCTCTGTGCTGTGGCTGTAGAGGAGGCGGCTCATAGGTCACATGAGGTGTGACTATTACTTACAGGAGACTAGCTGCCAGGTACTTGTGCTCTGCTCTGTGCTGTAGAGGAGGCGGCTCATAGGTCACATGGGGCGTGACTAGTACTTACAGGAGACTAGCTGCCAGGTACTTGTGCTCTGCTCTGTGCTGTGCTGTACTGTAGAGGAGGCAGCTCATAGGTCACATGAGGTGTGACTAGTACTTACAGGAGACTAGCTGCCAGGTACTTGTGCTCTGCTCTGTGCTGTTAGAGGAGGCGGCTCATAGGTCACATGGGGCGTGACTAGTACTTACAGGAGACTAGCTGCCAGGTACTTGTGCTCTGCTCTGTGCTGTGCTGTACTGTAGAGGAGGCGGCTCATAGGTCACATGAGGTGTGACTAGTACTTACAGGAGACTAGCTGCCAGGTACTTGTGCTCTGCTCTGTGCTGTACTGTAGAGGAGGTGGCTCATAGGTCACATGAGGTGTGACTAGTACTTACAGGAGACTAGCTGCCAGGTACTTGTGCTCTGCTCTGTGCTGTGCTGTACTGTAGAGGAGGCAGCTCATAGGTCACATGGGGTTGTGACTAGTACTTACAGGAGACTAGCTGCCAGGTACTTGTGCTCTGCTGCTGTGCTGTGCTGTAGAGGAGGCGGCTCATAGGTCACATGAGGTGTGACTATTACTTACAGGAGACTAGCTGCCAGGTACTTGTGCTCTGTGCTGTGCTGTGCTGGACTGTAGAGGAGGCGGCTCATAGGTCACATGAGGTGTGACTAGTACTTACAGGAGACTAGCTGCCAGGTACTTGTGCTCTGCTCTGTGCTGTGCTGTAGAGGAGGCGGCTCATAGGTCACATGAGGTGTGACTATTACTTACAGGAGACTAGCTGCCAGGTACTTGTGCTCTGCTCTGTGCTGTGCTGTAGAGGAGGCGGCTCATAGGTCACATGAGGTGTGACTAGTACTTACAGGAGACTAGCTGCCAGGTACTTGTGCTCTGCTCTGTGCTGTGCTGTACTGTAGAGGAGGCGGCTCATAGGTCACATGAGGTGTGACTAGTACTTACAGGAGACTAGCTGCCAGGTACTTGTGCTCTGCTCTGTGCTGTGCTGTAGAGGAGGCGGCTCATAGGTCACATGAGGTGTGACTAGTACTTACAGGAGACTAGCTGCCAGGTACTTGTGCTCTGCTCTGTGCTGTGCTGTGCTGTAGAGGAGGCGGCTCATAGGTCCCATGAGGTGTGACTAGTACTTACAGGAGACTAGCTGCCAGGTACTTGTGCTCTGCTCTGTGCTGTGCTGTACTGTAGAGGAGGCGGCTCATAGGTCACATGAGGTGTGACTAGTACTTACAGGAGACTAGCTGCCAGGTACTTGTGCTCTGCTGCTGTGCTGTGCTGTAGAGGAGGCGGCTCATAGGTCACATGAGGTGTGACTAGTACTTACAGGAGACTAGCTGCCAGGTACTTGTGCTCTGTGCTGTGCTGGGCTGTAGAGGAGGCGGCTCATAGGTCACATGAGGTGTGACTAGTACTTACAGGAGACTAGCTGCCAGGTACTTGTGCTCTGCTCTGTGCTGTGCTGGACTGTAGAGGAGGCGGCTCATAGGTCACATGAGGTGTGACTAGTACTTACAGGAGACTAGCTGCCAGGTACTTGTGCTCTGCTCTGTGCTGTGCTGTAGAGGAGGCGGCTCATAGGTCACATGAGGTGTGACTAGTACTTACAGGAGACTAGCTGCCAGGTACTTGTGCTCTGCTCTGTGCTGTGCTGGACTGTAGAGGAGGCGGCTCATAGGTCACATGAGGTGTGACTAGTACTTACAGGAGACTAGCTGCCAGGTACTTGTGCTCTGCTCTGTGCTGGGCTGTAGAGGAGGCGGCTCATAGGTCACATGAGGTGTGACTAGTACTTACAGGAGACTAGCTGCCAGGTACTTGTGCTCTGCTCTGTGCTGTAGAGGAGGCGGCTCATAGGTCACATGGGGTGTGACTAGTACTTACAGGAGACTAGCTGCCAGGTACTTGTGCTCTGCTCTGTGCTGTGCTGTACTGTAGAGGAGGCAGCTCATAGGTCACATGAGGTGTGACTAGTACTTACAGGAGACTAGCTGCCAGGTACTTGTGCTCTGCTCTGTGTGCTGTGCTGTAGAGGAGGCGGCTCATAGGTCACATGAGGTGTGACTAGTACTTACAGGAGACTAGCTGCCAGGTACTTGTGCTCTGCTCTGTGCTGGTGCTGTAGAGGAGGCGGCTCATAGGTCACATGAGGTGTGACTAGTACTTACAGGAGACTAGCTGCCAGGTACTTGTGCTCTGCTCTGTGCTGTGCTGTACTGTAGAGGAGGCGGCTCATAGGTCACATGAGGTGTGACTAGTACTTACAGGAGACTAGCTGCCAGGTACTTGTGCTCTGCTCTGTGCTGTACTGTAGAGGAGGCGGCTCATAGGTCACATGAGGTGTGACTAGTACTTACAGGAGACTAGCTGCCAGGTACTTGTGCTCTGCTCTGTGCTGTGCTGTACTGTAGAGGAGGCGGCTCATAGGTCACATGAGGTGTGACTAGTACTTACAGGAGACTAGCTGCCAGGTACTTGTGCTCTGCTCTGTGCTGTGCTGTACTGTAGAGGAGGCGGCTCATAGGTCACATGGGGTGTGACTAGTACTTACAGGAGACTAGCTGCCAGGTACTTGTGCTCTGCTGCTGTGCTGTGCTGTAGAGGAGGCGGCTCATAGGTCACATGAGGTGTGACTATTACTTACAGGAGACTAGCTGCCAGGTACTTGTGCTCTGTGCTGTGCTGGACTGTAGAGGAGGCGGCTCATAGGTCACATGAGGTGTGACTAGTACTTACAGGAGACTAGCTGCCAGGTACTTGTGCTCTGCTCTGTGCTGTGCTGGACTGTAGAGGAGGCGGCTCATAGGTCACATGAGGTGTGACTAGTACTTACAGGAGACTAGCTGCCAGGTACTTGTGCTCTGCTCTGTGCTGTGCTGTAGAGGAGGCGGCTCATAGGTCACATGAGGTGTGACTAGTACTTACAGGAGACTAGCTGCCAGGTACTTGTGCTCTGCTCTGTGCTGTGCTGGACTGTAGAGGAGGCGGCTCATAGGTCACATGAGGTGTGACTAGTACTTACAGGAGACTAGCTGCCAGGTACTTGTGCTCTGCTCTGTGCTGTGCTGTAGAGGAGGCGGCTCATAGGTCACATGAGGTGTGACTATTACTTACAGGAGACTAGCTGCCAGGTACTTGTGCTCTGCTCTGTGCTGTAGAGGAGGCGGCTCATAGGTCACATGAGGTGTGACTAGTACTTACAGGAGACTAGCTGCCAGGTACTTGTGCTCTGCTCTGTGCTGTGCTGTACTGTAGAGGAGGCAGCTCATAGGTCACATGAGGTGTGACTAGTACTTACAGGAGACTAGCTGCCAGGTACTTGTGCTCTGCTCTGTGCTGTGCTGTAGAGGAGGCGGCTCATAGGTCACATGAGGTGTGACTAGTACTTACAGGAGACTAGCTGCCAGGTACTTGTGCTCTGCTCTGTGCTGTGCTGTAGAGGAGGCGGCTCATAGGTCACATGAGGTGTGACTAGTACTTACAGGAGACTAGCTGCCAGGTACTTGTGCTCTGCTCTGTGCTGTGCTGTAGGAGGGGAGGCGGCTCATAGGTCACATGAGGTGTGACTAGTACTTACAGGAGACTAGCTGCCAGGTACTTGTGCTCTGCTCTGTGCTGTGCTGTACTGTAGAGGAGGCGGCTCATAGGTCACATGAGGTGTGACTAGTACTTACAGGAGACTAGCTGCCAGGTACTTGTGCTCTGCTCTGTGCTGGGCTGTAGAGGAGGCGGCTCATAGGTCACATGAGGTGTGACTAGTACTTACAGGAGACTAGCTGCCAGGTACTTGTGCTCTGCTCTGTGCTGGGCTGTAGAGGAGGCGGCTCATAGGTCACATGAGGTGTGACTAGTACTTACAGGAGACTAGCTGCCAGGTACTTGTGCTCTGTGCTGTGCTGTGCTGGGCTGTAGAGGAGGCGGCTCATAGGTCACATGAGGTGTGACTAGTACTTACAGGAGACTAGCTGCCAGGTACTTGTGCTCTGCTCTGTGCTGTGCTGTAGAGGAGGCGGCTCATAGGTCACATGAGGTGTGACTATTACTTACAGGAGACTAGCTGCCAGGTACTTGTGCTCTGTGCTGTGCTGGACTGTAGAGGAGGCGGCTCATAGGTCACATGAGGTGTGACTAGTACTTACAGGAGACTAGCTGCCAGGTACTTGTGCTCTGTGCTGTGCTGTACTGTAGAGGAGGCAGCTCATAGGTCACATGAGGTGTGACTATTACTTACAGGAGACTAGCTGCCAGGTACTTGTGCTCTGCTCTGTGCTGTGCTGGACTGTAGAGGGGGTGGCTCATAGGTCACATGAGGTGTGACTAGTACTTACAGGAGACTAGCTGCCAGGTACTTGTGCTCTGCTCTGTGCTGTGCTGTAGAGGAGGCGGCTCATAGGTCACATGAGGTGTGACTAGTACTTACAGGAGACTAGCTGCCAGGTACTTGTGCTCTGCTCTGTGCTGTGCTGTAGAGGAGGCGGCTCATAGGTCACATGAGGTGTGACTAGTACTTACAGGAGACTAGCTGCCAGGTACTTGTGCTCTGCGCTGTGCTGTGCTGTGCTGGATGAGAGGAGGCGGCTCATAGGTCACATGAGGTGTGACTAGTACTTACAGGAGACTAGCTGCCAGGTACTTGTGCTCTGCTCTGTGCTGTGCTGGACTGTAGAGGAGGCGGCTCATAGGTCACATGAGGTGTGACTAGTACTTACAGGAGACTAGCTGCCAGGTACTTGTGCTCTGCTCTGTGCTGTGCTGTAGAGGAGGCGGCTCATAGGTCACATGAGGTGTGACTAGTACTTACAGGAGACTAGCTGCCAGGTACTTGTGCTCTGCTCTGTGCTGGGTAGAGGAGGCGGCTCATAGGTCACATGAGGTGTGACTAGTACTTACAGGAGACTAGCTGCCAGGTACTTGTGCTCTGCTCTGTGCTGTGCTGTACTGTAGAGGAGGCGGCTCATAGGTCACATGAGGTGTGACTAGTACTTACAGGAGACTAGCTGCCAGGTACTTGTGCTCTGCTCTGTGCTGTGCTGGACTGTAGAGGAGGCGGCTCATAGGTCACATGAGGTGTGACTAGTACTTACAGGAGACTAGCTGCCAGGTACTTGTGCTCTGCTCTGTGCTGTGCTGTAGAGGAGGCGGCTCATAGGTCACATGAGGTGTGACTATTACTTACAGGAGACTAGCTGCCAGGTACTTGTGCTCTGCTCTGTGCTGTGCTGTAGAGGAGGCGGCTCATAGGTCACATGAGGTGTGACTAGTACTTACAGGAGACTAGCTGCCAGGTACTTGTGCTCTGCTCTGTGCTGTGCTGTACTGTAGAGGAGGCGGCTCATAGGTCACATGAGGTGTGACTAGTACTTACAGGAGACTAGCTGCCAGGTACTTGTGCTCTGCTCTGTGCTGTGCTGTAGAGGAGGCGGCTCATAGGTCACATGAGGTGTGACTAGTACTTACAGGAGACTAGCTGCCAGGTACTTGTGCTCTGCTCTGTGCTGTGCTGTACTGTAGAGGAGGCGGCTCATAGGTCACATGAGGTGTGACTAGTACTTACAGGAGACTAGCTGCCAGGTACTTGTGCTCTGCTCTGTGCTGTGCTGTAGAGGAGGCGGCTCATAGGTCACATGAGGTGTGACTAGTACTTACAGGAGACTAGCTGCCAGGTACTTGTGCTCTGCTCTGTGCTGTGCTGTACTGTAGAGGAGGCGGCTCATAGGTCACATGAGGTGTGACTAGTACTTACAGGAGACTAGCTGCCAGGTACTTGTGCTCTGCTGCTGTGCTGTGCTGTAGAGGAGGCGGCTCATAGGTCACATGAGGTGTGACTAGTACTTACAGGAGACTAGCTGCCAGGTACTTGTGCTCTGTGCTGTGCTGTGCTGGACTGTAGAGGAGGCGGCTCATAGGTCACATGAGGTGTGACTAGTACTTACAGGAGACTAGCTGCCAGGTACTTGTGCTCTGCTCTGTGCTGGGCTGTAGAGGAGGCGGCTCATAGGTCACATGAGGTGTGACTATTACTTACAGGAGACTAGCTGCCAGGTACTTGTGCTCTGTGCTGTGCTGGCTGTAGAGGAGGCGGCTCATAGGTCACATGAGGTGTGACTAGTACTTACAGGAGACTAGCTGCCAGGTACTTCTGCTCTGTGCTGTGCTGTGCTGTAGAGGAGGCAGCTCATAGGTCACATGAGGTGTGACTAGTACTTACAGGAGACTAGCTGCCAGGTACTTGTGCTCTGCTCTGTGCTGTGCTGTAGAGGAGGCGGCTCATAGGTCACATGAGGTGTGACTAGTACTTACAGGAGACTAGCTGCCAGGTACTTGTGCTCTGCTCTGTGCTGTGCTGTGCTGTAGAGGAGGCGGCTCATAGGTCACATGAGGTGTGACTAGTACTTACAGGAGACTAGCTGCCAGGTACTTGTGCTCTGCTCTGTGCTGTGCTGTACTGTAGAGGAGGCGGCTCATAGGTCACATGGGGATTGTGACTAGTACTTACAGGAGACTAGCTGCCAGGTACTTGTGCTCTGCTGCTGTGCTGTGCTGTAGAGGAGGCGGCTCATAGGTCACATGAGGTGTGACTAGTACTTACAGGAGACTAGCTGCCAGGTACTTGTGCTCTGTTCTGTGCTGGGCTGTAGAGGAGGCGGCTCATAGGTCACATGAGGTGTGACTAGTACTTACAGGAGACTAGCTGCCAGGTACTTGTGCTCTGCTCTGTGCTGTGCTGGACTGTAGAGGAGGCGGCTCATAGGTCACATGAGGTGTGACTAGTACTTACAGGAGACTAGCTGCCAGGTACTTGTGCTCTGCTCTGTGCTGTGCTGTAGAGGAGGCGGCTCATAGGTCACATGAGGTGTGACTAGTACTTACAGGAGACTAGCTGCCAGGTACTTGTGCTCTGCTCTGTGCTGTGCTGGACTGTAGAGGAGGCGGCTCATAGGTCACATGAGGTGTGACTAGTACTTACAGGAGACTAGCTGCCAGGTACTTGTGCTCTGCTCTGTGCTGGGCTGTAGAGGAGGCGGCTCATAGGTCACATGAGGTGTGACTAGTACTTACAGGAGACTAGCTGCCAGGTACTTGTGCTCTGCTCTGTGCTGTGGCTGTAGAGGAGGCGGCTCATAGGTCACATGAGGTGTGACTAGTACTTACAGGAGACTAGCTGCCAGGTACTTGTGCTCTGCTCTGTGCTGTGCTGTACTGTAGAGGAGGCGGCTCATAGGTCACATGAGGTGTGACTAGTACTTACAGGAGACTAGCTGCCAGGTACTTGTGCTCTGCTCTGTGCTGTGCTGTAGAGGAGGCGGCTCATAGGTCACATGAGGTGTGACTAGTACTTACAGGAGACTAGCTGCCAGGTACTTGTGCTCTGCTGCTGTGCTGTTTTAGAGGAGGCGGCTCATAGGTCACATGGGGTGTGACTAGTACTTACAGGAGACTAGCTGCCAGGTACTTGTGCTCTGCTCTGTGCTGTGCTGTACTGTAGAGGAGGCGGCTCATAGGTCACATGAGGTGTGACTAGTACTTACAGGAGACTAGCTGCCAGGTACTTGTGCTCTGCTCTGTGCTGGGCTGTAGAGGAGGCGGCTCATAGGTCACATGAGGTGTGACTAGTACTTACAGGAGACTAGCTGCCAGGTACTTGTGCTCTGCTCTGTGCTGTGCTGTAGAGGAGGCGGCTCATAGGTCACATGAGGTGTGACTAGTACTTACAGGAGACTAGCTGCCAGGTACTTGTGCTCTGCTCTGTGCTGTGCTGTAGAGGAGGCGGCTCATAGGTCACATGGGGTGTGACTAGTACTTACAGGAGACTAGCTGCCAGGTACTTGTGCTCTGCTCTGTGCTGTGCTGTAGAGGAGGCGGCTCATAGGTCACATGAGGTGTGACTAGTACTTACAGGAGACTAGCTGCCAGGTACTTGTGCTCTGCTCTGTGCTGTGCTGTACTGTAGAGGAGGCGGCTCATAGGTCACATGAGGTGTGACTAGTACTTACAGGAGACTAGCTGCCAGGTACTTGTGCTCTGCTCTGTGCTGTGCTGTAGAGGAGGCGGCTCATAGGTCACATGAGGTGTGACTAGTACTTACAGGAGACTAGCTGCCAGGTACTTGTGCTCTGCTCTGTGCTGTGCTGTAGAGGAGGCGGCTCATAGGTCACATGAGGTGTGACTAGTACTTACAGGAGACTAGCTGCCAGGTACTTGTGCTCTGCTCTGTGCTGTGCTGTAGAGGAGGCGGCTCATAGGTCACATGAGGTGTGACTAGTACTTACAGGAGACTAGCTGCCAGGTACTTGTGCTCTGCTCTGTGCTGTGCTGTAGAGGAGGCGGCTCATAGGTCACATGAGGTGTGACTAGTACTTACAGGAGACTAGCTGCCAGGTACTTGTGCTCTGCTCTGTGCTGTGCTGTACTGTAGAGGAGGCGGCTCATAGGTCACATGAGGTGTGACTAGTACTTACAGGAGACTAGCTGCCAGGTACTTGTGCTCTGCTCTGTGCTGTGCTGTAGAGGAGGCGGCTCATAGGTCACATGAGGTGTGACTAGTACTTACAGGAGACTAGCTGCCAGGTACTTGTGCTCTGCTCTGTGCTGTGCTGGACTGTAGAGGAGGCGGCTCATAGGTCACATGAGGTGTGACTAGTACTTACAGGAGACTAGCTGCCAGGTACTTGTGCTCTGCTCTGTGCTGTGCTGGACTGTAGAGGAGGCGGCTCATAGGTCACATGAGGTGTGACTAGTACTTACAGGAGACTAGCTGCCAGGTACTTGTGCTCTGCTCTGTGCTGTGCTGTAGAGGAGGCGGCTCATAGGTCACATGAGGTGTGACTAGTACTTACAGGAGACTAGCTGCCAGGTACTTGTGCTCTGCTCTGTGCTGTGCTGGACTGTAGAGGAGGTGGCTCATAGGTCACATAGAGGTGTGACTAGTACTTACAGGAGACTAGCTGCCAGGTACTTGTGCTCTGCTCTGTGCTGTGCTGTACTGTAGAGGAGGCGGCTCATAGGTCACATGAGGTGTGACTAGTACTTACAGGAGACTAGCTGCCAGGTACTTGTGCTCTGCTCTGTGCTGTGCTGTAGAGGAGGCGGCTCATAGGTCACATGAGGTGTGACTAGTACTTACAGGAGACTAGCTGCCAGGTACTTGTGCTCTGCTCTGTGCTGTGCTGGACTGTAGAGGAGGCGGCTCATAGGTCACATGAGGTGTGACTAGTACTTACAGGAGACTAGCTGCCAGGTACTTGTGCTCTGCTCTGTGCTGGGCTGTAGAGGAGGCGGCTCATAGGTCACATGAGGTGTGACTATTACTTACAGGAGACTAGCTGCCAGGTACTTGTGCTCTGCTCTGTGCTGTGCTGTAGAGGAGGCGGCTCATAGGTCACATGAGGTGTGACTAGTACTTACAGGAGACTAGCTGCCAGGTACTTGTGCTCTGCTCTGTGCTGTGCTGGACTGTAGAGGAGGCGGCTCATAGGTCACATGAGGTGTGACTAGTACTTACAGGAGACTAGCTGCCAGGTACTTGTGCTCTGCTCTGTGCTGGCTGCTGTAGAGGAGGCGGCTCATAGGTCACATGAGGTGTGACAATTAGTTTACAGGAGACTAGCTGCCAGGTACTTGTGCTCTGCTCTGTGCTGTAGAGGAGGCGGGCTCATAGGTCACATGGGGCGTGACTAGTACTTACAGGAGACTAGCTGCCAGGTACTTGTGCTCTGCTCTGTGCTGTGCTGTACTGTAGAGGAGGCAGCTCATAGGTCACATGAGGTGTGACTAGTACTTACAGGAGACTAGCTGCCAGGTACTTGTGCTCTGCTCTGTGCTGGGCTGTAGAGGAGGCGGCTCATAGGTCACATGAGGTGTGACTAGTACTTACAGGAGACTAGCTGCCAGGTACTTGTGCTCTGCTCTGTGCTGTGTAGAGGAGGCGGCTCATAGGTCACATGGGGCGTGACTAGTACTTACAGGAGACTAGCTGCCAGGTACTTGTGCTCTGCTCTGTGCTGTGCTGTACTGTAGAGGAGGCGGCTCATAGGTCACATGAGGTGTGACTAGTACTTACAGGAGACTAGCTGCCAGGTACTTGTGCTCTGCTCTGTGCTGTGCTGTACTGTAGAGGAGGCGGCTCATAGGTCACATGAGGTGTGACTAGTACTTACAGGAGACTAGCTGCCAGGTACTTGTGCTCTGCTCTGTGCTGTGCTGTACTGTAGAGGAGGCGGCTCATAGGTCACATGAGGTGTGACTAGTACTTACAGGAGACTAGCTGCCAGGTACTTGTGCTCTGCTCTGTGCTGTACTGTAGAGGAGGCGGCTCATAGGTCACATGAGGTGTGACTAGTACTTACAGGAGACTAGCTGCCAGGTACTTGTGCTCTGCTCTGTGCTGTGCTGTACTGTAGAGGAGGCGGCTCATAGGTCACATGGGGTTGTGACTAGTACTTACAGGAGACTAGCTGCCAGGTACTTGTGCTCTGCTGCTGTGCTGTACTGTAGAGGAGGCGGCTCATAGGTCACATGAGGTGTGACTAGTACTTACAGGAGACTAGCTGCCAGGTACTTGTGCTCTGCTCTGTGCTGTGCTGGACTGTAGAGGAGGCGGCTCATAGGTCACATGAGGTGTGACTAGTACTTACAGGAGACTAGCTGCCAGGTACTTGTGCTCTGCTCTGTGCTGGGCTGTAGAGGAGCCGGCTCATAGGTCACATGAGGTGTGACTAGTACTTACAGGAGACTAGCTGCCAGGTACTTGTGCTCTGTGCTGTGCTGTGCTGGACTGTAGAGGAGGCGGCTCATAGGTCACATGAGGTGTGACTAGTACTTACAGGAGACTAGCTGCCAGGTACTTGTGCTCTGCTCTGTGCTGTACTGTAGAGGAGGCAGCTCATAGGTCACATGAGGTGTGACTATTACTTACAGGAGACTAGCTGCCAGGTACTTGTGCTCTGCTCTGTGCTGTGTTGTAGAGGAGGCGGCTCATAGGTCACATGAGGTGTGACTAGTACTTACAGGAGACTAGCTGCCAGGTACTTGTGCTCTGCTCTGTGCTGTGCTGTACTGTAGAGGAGGCGGCTCATAGGTCACATGGGGTTGTGACTAGTACTTACAGGAGACTAGCTGCCAGGTACTTGTGCTCTGCTGGCTGTGCTGTGCTGTAGAGGAGGCGGCTCATAGGTCACATGAGGTGTGACTAGTACTTACAGGAGACTAGCTGCCAGGTACTTGTGCTCTGCTCTGTGCTGTGCTGTAGAGGAGGCGGCTCATAGGTCACATGAGGTGTGACTAGTACTTACAGGAGACTAGCTGCCAGGTACTTGTGCTCTGCTCTGTGCTGTGCTGGACTGTAGAGGGCGGCTCATAGGTCACATGAGGTGTGACTAGTACTTACAGGAGACTAGCTGCCAGGTACTTGTGCTCTGCTCTGTGCTGTGCTGTACTGTGAGGAGGCGGCTCATAGGTCACATGAGGTGTGACTAGTACTTACAGGAGACTAGCTGCCAGGTACTTGTGCTCTGTTCTGTGCTGTGTTGGACTGTAGAGGAGGCGGCTCATAGGTCACATGAGGTGTGACTAGTACTTACAGGAGACTAGCTGCCAGGTACTTGTGCTCTGCTCTGTGCTGGGCTGTAGAGGAGGCGGCTCATAGGTCACATGAGGTGTGACTAGTACTTACAGGAGACTAGCTGCCAGGTACTTGTGCTCTGCTCTGTGCTGGGCTGTAGAGGAGGCGGCTCATAGGTCACATGAGGTGTGACTAGTACTTACAGGAGACTAGCTGCCAGGTACTTGTGCTCTGCTCTGTGCTGTGCTGTGCTGTAGAGGAGGCGGCTCATAGGTCACATGAGGTGTGACTAGTACTTACAGGAGACTAGCTGCCAGGTACTTGTGCTCTGCTCTGTGCTGGCTGTAGAGGAGGCGGCTCATAGGTCACATGGGGTGTGACTAGTACTTACAGGAGACTAGCTGCCAGGTACTTGTGCTCTGCTCTGTGCTGTGCTGTACTGTAGAGGAGGCAGCTCATAGGTCACATGAGGTGTGACTAGTACTTACAGGAGACTAGCTGCCAGGTACTTGTGCTCTGCTGTGTGCTGTGCTGTAGAGGAGGCGGCTCATAGGTCACATGAGGTGTGACTAGTACTTACAGGAGACTAGCTGCCAGGTACTTGTGCTCTGCTCTGTGCTGTGCTGTAGAGGAGGCGGCTCATAGGTCACATGAGGTGTGACTAGTACTTACAGGAGACTAGCTGCCAGGTACTTGTGCTCTGCTCTGTGCTGTGCTGTGAGAGGAGGCGGCTCATAGGTCACATGGGGTGTGACTAGTACTTACAGGAGACTAGCTGCCAGGTACTTGTGCTCTGCTCTGTGCTGTGCTGTACTGTAGAGGAGGCGGTCATAGGTCACATGAGGTGTGACTAGTACTTACAGGAGACTAGCTGCCAGGTACTTGTGCTCTGCTCTGTGCTGGCTGTTGAGAGGAGGCGGCTCATAGGTCACATGAGGTGTGACTAGTACTTACAGGAGACTAGCTGCCAGGTACTTGTGCTCTGCTCTGTGCTGTGCTGTAGAGGAGGCGGCTCATAGGTCACATGAGGTGTGACTAGTACTTACAGGAGACTAGCTGCCAGGTACTTGTGCTCTGCTCTGTGCTGTGCTGTGCTGTAGAGGAGGCGGCTCATAGGTCACATGAGGTGTGACTAGTACTTACAGGAGACTAGCTGCCAGGTACTTGTGCTCTGCTCTGTGCTGGGCTGTAGAGGAGGCGGCTCATAGGTCACATGAGGTGTGACTAGTACTTACAGGAGACTAGCTGCCAGGTACTTGTGCTCTGCTCTGTGCTGTGCTGTAGAGGAGGCGGCTCATAGGTCACATGAGGTGTGACTAGTACTTACAGGAGACTAGCTGCCAGGTACTTGTGCTCTGCTCTGTGCTGTGCTGTTGAGAGGAGGCGGCTCATAGGTCACATGAGGTGTGACTAGTACTTACAGGAGACTAGCTGCCAGGTACTTGTGCTCTGCTCTGTGCTGTGCTGTAGAGGAGGCGGCTCATAGGTCACATGAGGTGTGACTAGTACTTACAGGAGACTAGCTGCCAGGTACTTGTGCTCTGCTCTGTGCTGTGCTGTAGAGGAGGCGGCTCATAGGTCACATGAGGTGTGACTAGTACTTACAGGAGACTAGCTGCCAGGTACTTGTGCTCTGCTCTGTGCTGTGCTGTACTGTAGAGGAGGCGGCTCATAGGTCACATGAGGTGTGACTAGTACTTACAGGAGACTAGCTGCCAGGTACTTGTGCTCTGCTCTGTGCTGTGCTGTACGAGGGAGGCGGCTCATAGGTCACCAGAGGTGTGACTAGTACTTACAGGAGACTAGCTGCCAGGTACTTGTGCTCTGCTCTGTGCTGTGCTGTAGAGGAGGCGGCTCATAGGTCACATGAGGTGTGACTGATACTTACAGGAGACTAGCTGCCAGCTACTTCTGCTCTGTGCTGTGCTGTAGAGGAGGCAGCTCATAGGTCACATGAGGTGTGACTAGTACTTACAGGAGACTAGCTGCCAGGTACTTGTGCTCTGCTCTGTGCTGGACTGTAGAGGAGGCGGCTCATAGGTCACATGAGGTGTGACTATTACTTACAGGAGACTAGCTGCCAGGTACTTCTGCTCTGTGCTGTGCTGTACTGTAGAGGAGGCGGCTCATAGGTCACATGAGGTGTGACTGATACTTACAGGAGACTAGCTGCCAGGTACTTCTGCTCTGTGCTGTGCAGTACTGTAGAGGAGGCAGCTCATAGGTCACATTAGGTGTGACTATTACTTACAGGAGACTAGCTACCAGGTACTTGTGCTCTGCTCTGTGCTGTGCTGTAGAGGAGGCGGCTCATAGGTTACATGAGGTGTGACTATTACATACAGGAGACTAGCTGCCAGGTACTTGTGCTCTCTGCTGTGCTGTGCTGGACTGTAAAGGAGGTGGCTCATAGGTCACATGAGGTGTGACTATTACTTACAGGAGACTAGCTGCCAGGTACTTGTGCTCTGTGCTGTGCTGTGCACGACCATAGACAACATCTGCAAGGAGTTTGTATGTTCTCCCAGTGTTTGGTGGATTCCTCCGGGTACTCCGGTTTTCTCCCACATTCCAAAGAAATACTGATAGGGCTCACAATCTAGATTCCTTATATGGGACAATGATTGACAATGTCTGAAAAGCGCTGCAGAATATGATGGCGCTATATAAGTAAGCAAAAAAAATAAATTCATGGCTCATCTGAGATCTCCAGACATTGCCCGGCTCCTTGCCCTATGTCACTTGTAACATTCATGGTCACCTCTGAGATCTCCAGACATCACCCGGCTCTCTGCCCTATGTTACTTGTTACATTCATGATCACCGCAGAGATCTCCAGACATCACCCGGCTCTATGCCCTATGTTACTTGTTACATTCATGATCACCGCAGAGATCTCCAGACATCACCCGGCTCTATGCCCTATGTTACTTTTAACATTCATGGTCACCTCTGAGATCTCCAGACATCACCCGACTCCTTGCCCTATGTTACTTGTTACATTCATGATCACCTCTGAGATCTCCAGACATTGCCCGACTCCCTGCCCTATGTTACTTATTACATTCATGATCACCTCTGAGATCTCCAGACATCACCCGACTTCTTGCCCTATGTTACTTGTTACATTCATGGTCACCTCTGAGATTTCAGACATTGCCCCTCTCCTTGCCCTATGTTACTTGTTACATTCATGGTCACCTCTGAGATCTCCAGATATCACCCAACTCCTTGCCCTATGTTACTTGTTATATTCCTGGCAACCTCTGAGATCTCCAGACATCACCCGGCTTCTTGCCTTCTGTTACTTGTTACATTCATGATCACCTCTGAGATCTCCAGATATCACCCGACTTCTTGCCCTATGTTACTTGTTACATTCATGGTCACCTCTGAGATCTCCAGACATCACCCGGCTTCTTGCCTTCTGTTACTTGTTACATTCATGATCACCTCTGAGATCTCCAGATATCACCCGACTTCTTGCCCTATGTTACTTGTTACATTCATGGTCACCTCTGAGATCTCCAGACATCACCCGGCTCCTTGCCCTCTGTTACTTGTTACATTCATGGTCACCTCTGAGATCTCCAGATATCACCCAACTCCTTGCCCTATGTTACTTGTTATATTTATGGCCACCTCTGAGATCTCCAGATATCACCCGGCTCCCTTGCTCTATGTTACTTGTTACATTCATGATCACCTCTGAGATCTCCAGATATCACCCGGCTCCTTGCTCTATGTTACTTATAACATTCATGGTCACCTCTGAGATCTCCAGACATCACCCGACTTCTTGCCTTCTGTTACTTGTTACATTCATGATCACCTCTGAGATCTCCAGATATCACCCGACTTCTTGCCCTATGTTACTTGTTACATTCATGGTCACCTCTGAGATCTCCAGACATCACCCGGCTTCTTGCCCTCTGTTACTTGTTACATTCATGGTCACCTCTGAGATCTCCAGACATCACCCAGCTCCTTGCCTTATGTTACTTGTTACATTCATGGTCACCTCTGAGATCTGGGGGCACAGACAGTTGTCAACCCTGGCTCCCTGGGCTCTATGTTACTTGTTACTATTCAATGGTCACCATCTGAGGGCATCTCCAGACGTATTGCCCGGGCTCCAGTTGCCCTATGTTACTTGTTTCATTCATGATCACCTCTGGTAGATCGTCCAGATACTCACCCGGCCCCATGCCGCTTTATGGTAACTTGTGTAGCATTCATGGGTTGGATGATTTTGTCCTCTGAATTGATTTACTTTGTGCCGAGGTGATGTTCACCCGGTGCTCCTTGCCGGCTATGAGTGTACCTTGTGCTACACATATAACAGCTGAGCACCTCTGAGATCTCTAGCATGGCATATGCTATCACCGAGCTTTGCCTTGCTCAATGTCTTACTTGTGTGGGCTGCAATGCCCTGCATGTGTCACCCCGGAGTTGTGGCTCCAGATATCACCCGGCTCCTTGGCTGCTATGTATGGGGGACATGGTTATAACATTCATGGTCACGGGTCGTCTGAGAGGGGGATCTCCAGACATCACCCGACTTCTTGCCTGCTGTTACTTGTTACATTCATGGTCACTTCTCTCAGCTATAGGGGGGACAGTCAGTAGCAGTTGTTATAGGCCCTGGACTCTGTTGGGCCCCAAAGATTACTTGCTAGCAGACTGCTTATACGATAAAGATACTACTAGTTCTAGGAATGGCTACAAAGTAGTTAAGGGAGGGGGCTGGCTTCCATCATTTACAGATCTGTAGTGTGAGGCCCAGGAGCTTCCAGTGGGTCACTCATTAGATGATCCGATTATGATTCTATTCCACACAGGGGACTACCCACTGCTGTAGAGCAGTCCAACCTCCTTAACCCTGACCCAATGTCTGTCTTTTCATGGCAACCTCCGTGCCTCAGCATTTAAACATGGAAGTTGGATGATTTTGGTGCTTCTGGAATCTGTGCATTTACTAAATATGTTGTTTCCTGAGCAGTGATGTTCAGCCAGGTGCACACCACGGGGGTGTAGGGGGGGAGGCTGTGCTGTGTACCTTGGGCTACACATATAACAGCTTGAGAACCACTGGTCTATAGCATGGCATATGCTATGCACAGAGATTTGCTACATTGTCTCACTGTCTTCACATGTGTGAGGCTGCAATGCCCTGCATGAATAGGACACACAGGATTGTTGTGGCTGCAGTTACAGTCAGCACTTTGTAGCTGGCTTTGAATGGGAGAGACATGAAAAAGTTTTAACATTAAGGTGTTATAGGGTGCGTTGTGAAGAGGGGGAGAAGAAAAGGGAATGCTTGTGAATTTGAAACCATCAATCCGTCCTCACTTCCTGCTGCTAGAGATGGACTTCTCATGACAACAGATGAAGGACTGTCAGATGGAAGGAAAGTTTATCGGCACAATAACAATGTTTTATGTAAAGTAAATTGCGCTTTAGATGGTGATCACATCAAACACAAGTTAGTTGAAGCTAGCAGACTGCTTATATCTGTTATAATGCCAGTACTTACTGACTGGAGCTTACCGACGTCTAGTGGGCCAAATTGACTGACAAAGCAGTGCAGGGAGAGAGAAGAGAAGCTGAGCTGTGTCCATCACTTACTGACTTCTATAGGAAAATGTAGTGATCATGCTCTATGACCTATACAGGGGGAGTGAGGAGAAGCTGAGCTGTGTCCATTACCTACTGACTTCTATAGCAGAATGTAATGAGCATGCTCTATGACCTAAACAGGGGGAGTGAGGAAAAGCTGAGCTGTGTCCATTACCTACTGACTTCTATAGCGGAATGTAGTGAGCATGCTCTATGATCTATACAGGGGGAGTGAGGAGAAGCTGAGCTGTGTCCATTACCTACTGACTTTTATAGCGGAATGTAGTGAGCATGCTCTATGACCTAAACAGGGGGAGTGAGGAAAAGCTGAGCTGTGTCCATTACCTACTGACTTCTATAGCAGAATGTAGTGAGCATGCTCTATGACCTATACAGGGGGAGTGAGGAGAAGCTGAGCTGTGTCCATCACTTACTGACTTCTATAGCAGAATGTAGTGAGCATGCTCTATGACCTATACAGGGGGAGTGAGGAGAAGCTGAGCTGTGTCCATTACCTACTGACTTCTATAGCAGAATGTAATGAGCATGCTCTATGACCTAAACAGGGGGAGTGAGGAAAAGCTGAGCTGTGTCCATTACCTACTGACTTCTATAGCGGAATGTAGTGAGCATGCTTTATGACCTATACAGGGGGAGTGAGGAGAAGCTGAGCTATGTCCATTATCTACTGACTTCTATAGCAAAATATAATGAGCATGCTCTATGACCTAAAAAGGGGGAGTGAGGAAAAGCTGAGCTGTGTCCATTACCTACTGACTTCTATAGGAAAATGTAGTGATCATGCTCTATGATCTATACAGGGGGAGTGAGGAGAAGCTGAGCTGTGTCCATTACCTACTGACTTCTATAGCTGAGGCAGGGGGATGTAGTGAGCATGCTCTATGACCTATACAGGGGGAGTGAGGAGACGCTGAGCTGTGTCCATCACTTACTGACTTCTATAGCGGAATGTAGTGAGCATGCTCTATGACCTATACAGGGGGAGTGAGGAGAAGCTGAGCTGTGTCCATCACCTACTGACTTCCATAGGAAAATGTAGTGAGCATGCTCTATGACCTATACAGGGGGAGTGAGGAGAAGCTGAGCTGTGTCCATTACCTACTGACTTCCATAGCAGAATGTAATGAGCATGCTCTATGACCTATACAGGGGGAGTGAGGAGAAGCTGAGCTGTGTCCATTACCTACTGACTTCTATAGCAGAATGTAATGAGCATGCTCTATGACCTAAACAGGGGGAGTGAGGAAAAGCTGAGCTATGTCCATTACCTACTGACTTCTATAGCAGAATGTAGTGAGCATGCTCTATGACCTATACAGGGGGAGTGAGGAAAAGCTGAGCTATGTCCATTACCTACTGACTTCTATAGCAGAATGTAATGAGCATGCTCTATGACCTAAACAGGGGGAGTGAGGAAAAGCTGAGCTGTGTCCATTACCTACTGACTTCTATAGGAAAATGTAGTGAGCATGCTCTATGACCTATACAGGGGGAGTGAGGAGAAGCTGAGCTGTGTCCATTACCTACTGACTTCTATAGGAAAATGTAGTGAGCATGCTCTATGACCTATACAGGGGGAGTGAGGAGAAGCTGAGCTATGTCCATTACCTACTGACTTCTATAGGGAAATGTAGTGAGCATGCTCTATGACCTATATAGGGGGAGTGAGGAGAAGCTGAGCTATGTCCATTGCCTACTGACTTCTATAGCAGAATGTAATGAGCATGCTCTATGACCTAAACAGGGGGAGTGAGGAGAAGCTGAGCTATGTCCATTGCCTACTGACTTCTATAGCAGAATGTAGTGAGCATGCTCTATGACCTATACAGGGGGAGTGAGGAGAAGCTGAGCTATGTCCATTGCCTACTGACTTCTATAGGGAAATGTAGTGAGCATGCTCTATGACCTATACAGGGGGAGTGAGGAGAAGCTGAGCTATGTCCATTACCTACTGACTTCTATAGCGGAATGTAGTGAGCATGCTCTATGACCTATACAGGGGGAGTGAGGAGAAGCTGAGCTGTGTCCATTACCTACTGACTTCCATAGGAAAATGTAGTGAGCATGCTCTATGACCTATACAGGGAGAGTGAGGAGAAGCTGAGCTATGTTGTGATGATATTGGGGGCATGTGTGATCTTGGGATGTCAGTGTTAGTCTGTGCTGCTGCGCAGCGGGGGTTGGTGCCTGGGGTCGGGCTTGGAGGAGCACCTGGAAAGTGGTCAAACTACTCTCTAGTTCGGGTCTATTGTCCTGTCCCTGAAGCAATCAGCCATTTGGTCAAAAGCCTTCATCTGCATAAGACTGCCATCCTCACTAACCCAGCGGGGGTTCATTTAGACAGGATGCTTTATGCAAACGATCCGCATATCCCTGAGAGATTCAGTGGCACCCTTATTGGTTCTAAGGAATTATGGTTTTATGACGATATCTGGCCTGGGGAACATCTTATTGTCGATCCAACAAATTCCCCAGATGCGTCAGGTCAAGGGGCGCGCTCAGAATATACACATAACACCGTTCAAAGTCCAGGAAAGGTGCAGGCACTGATCTCCTTACCCAAAGGGAGCTGGAGTGTCAAACTTGGAGTCTATGTATTGGGGATCTCGCCAGGAACCCCATTATACTACCAGCCAGACCCTATAAACATCATGCATAGACTTATACTGAAAAGTTATTCTGAGAGATGTAGCGAGGGGGGCGGGGTTTCTCCCCCTGGTGACCTCACTCAGGGAGGAGACCAGGGGAGACAAAAGGGCTCCGCCCAGGCTGAACCAGTCTCTGTTGCCTGGTGGATTTGGAGATGCACGCTTCCTAGAAGCAAGCTGTGGGCCACATGTGACCACATGTGGTGGCCATGCGGCCTAAGCAGTTAGGCTTGAGGCCTAGTTGTGGACCTAAAAGAGGTGTCCCTGCATGTAAGCAACACATGCTTTGCCCAAGACCTGTGCTCTGAGCCTACCACATGGGCTCAGAGAAATGGACTAACACCTTGTTCCAGGGTCTTCTGCGATTTTACCTCGTTAAGGTGTTCTGCTGCCGGTCGTCCCATAAGAAAGTGCCCTGGCACTAATTGGAAGCCAGAGATACCTGCACAAGCTGGTGTTGGTAATATATATCCTTTTCTTTCTTTTATCCCCATTTTTATTTGTTATGTACCGTGTTATGTTGTTTTCACTTGTATCTGCTTGTTAACTGCTGCATGTATTCTAAGTATGTGTTGAGTGTCTAGTATCGACCCATTTAGGGGTTAATAAATATATAAAACTTAGAAGGCTTGTCTCGTACTATCCTCTACTGGGCCTACATTCACGGAAAGTGGGTGTGAGGTAATAGAAGTGATCGCAGGTAGGCCAGGCGCGAGGCCCTGGTAAACTCGGATCCTTCACAGTGGTGGCAGCGGTGGGATAGAGGATAGACAGCGTTTGTGTGTGTGGTATCACTCAGATGCTGGGGATTTGCGGAAAAATCCTACGAAGCGAGCTCGGTACTAGGGCAGGCTATAAGATACAGTGAAAATTTAGCACGGTGCTGTTCCCTTCCCTCTCTCTTTGTTTTTCTATCCTATCTTTTATTTGGCAACGGCTTCCAGCCAGGTGGGGAGAATGGACTTCTATTTGCAACTGGCCCTACAGCAGCTAGGCCCCAAAGACTCTAATGCTCGCCTACAGGTGATCCGCCATCTTCAACAAGCTGTTGAGCGACAAGCAGAGAGAGATGCTGCAGAGCGCCAGGCCGAGCGGGAGCATCAATTGGTGATGGCCCGGCTGAAAAGGACGAGCAGCTCTTCCCAGAACCAAGTCCAGGATGTCCGCCAGCTTGTGTGTGACCGTGAACCCAAGACAGCAGACCAAGTGGTCCAGGGTCTTCTGCGATTTTGCCTCGTTAAGGTGTTCTGCTGCCGGTCGTCCCATAAGAAAGTGCCTTGGCACCCATTGGAAGCCAGAGATACATGCACAAGCTGGTGTTGGTAATATATATCCTTTTCTTTCTTTTATCCCCATTTTTATTTGTTATGTACCGTGTTATGTTGTTTTCACTTGTATCTGCTTGTTAACTGCTGCATGTATTCTATGTATGTGTTGAGTGTCTAGTATCGACCCATTTAGGGGTTAATAAATATATAAACTTAGAAGGCTCGTCTCGTACTATCCTCTACCGGACCTACATTCACGGAAAGTGGGTGTGAGGTAATAGAAGTGATCGCAGGTAGGCCAGGCCCGAGGCCCTGGTAAACTCGGATCCTTCACATATGTCCATTACCTACTGACTTCTATAGGGAAATGTAGTGAGCATGCTCTATGACCTATACAGGGGGAGTGAGGAGAAGCTGAGCTATGTCCATTACCTACTGACTTCTATAGGGAAATGTAGTGAGCATGCTCTATGACCTATACAGGGGGAGTGAGGAGAAGCTAAGTTGTGTCCATCACCTACTGACTTCTATAGGAGAGTGTGGTGGGCAGGCTCTATGAAGCTGAGCTGTTACCTTCAACTTTTGTCAATGATGTGATCCTCTAACTATATTATTGATGTAGCCCTGCTCAATGCTGCCCCTGTGTACACAGCACAAGCTGACAAGTGTTGACCTAATAAGTTTTCTTTGTAAAAACTACAAAATTAATTTTCTGAACATAAATTTGTTAGATATCTCTTTTTTATTAAGACTTGAGACGCTTCAAGGCAAAAAAACAAGCCGTCCTAGGTGCGGAAGGGAATACCTGATATTGCTGTTCAACTTTTTGACAGCCTTTCTCTAATTTATGTTTCTAGACTGCAGTTTTCCTACAGTTAATCTGCAGATAATCTGGGTGAAATGCGCTGGGTATGGAATCAATCCTACAAATATTGTCTACACAACGGTCTTCACCATGAGATGCAAAGTGAGATGTAACATGGAAATATGAGAGAACATCAACATCAGGGAAATTTCCAGAACTCCTCGTCCACGTCCAGTCCACTGATGGACTGCTGTGTTTTTTCAAAAAGTTCCTTATTTAATATCTTACAAATGGCGGGTTACTGTACATTAGACCAAATAGGGGAATTCATCAAAGTGGTGATGCCAGTTTTCAGACGTGCACATTTCTTGGCTCTTGGCCACTTTTACTTCCTGCTCACCACATGTGAAAAAAGTGGGTTGAACAGGACATGGATCAAGCCGACCTGAAAGATTTACTATAACTTGAACCAGAAAACTGCTGTGAGTTCTAGCTAAAATCTATGTTAGCCCTTGGCTTTTGTAGATTTCACTTCTGGTGCCCAGGACCTCCAAAGAAGCTCCAAAATTATTAACAAGTTGAAACCTCTCAATGTACACTCATTCACAAATTAAAAATAACACAGCAAGATAGAAATGTCGAATTGCTGCAAAAGTCGACATGGGTCTTGCCACAAAAGGGCAAAAAAAGTGCTCCCACTGCAGCCCTATAAAAAGGCTCTCAGAGGCAACTTTTGGGTAGTGTACCTGTAGCTGAGAGATCTGTGACTATTAGACATGCCTCTACGACATGAGAGGGGGTATCACTGGACAGAGAAGCAGGATGCTTGTTTTGATGAAATGCCATCTAGACTGGTCTGACCTAGTTGTTAGGAGCTGTTGGGGGCAGTGGTTATATGAGAGTACACACGGCAAACAGACCACCAGTAGACAGGATTGTATGATCCTCCGACAAGCACAAGCAGTTTCCACAAATTTTTTTTGTACTCTTAGCTGAAGGAAGTTCTAGAAAAGACTCTACCATTGTTATATGTCTTATGTATTTAGAGCTCAGAGTTCCAGAGCCTTAGAAATGTGTGAAGTGCTTCAGCACTAGAATATTCATGACCTATTAGGGTGGGCCATCAATATCAAAATGGGGAGGGCTGAAATCTCGGCTATCCTGCTGATCAGCTGACAGAGGAGGTTGTGGCGCTCTTCATTGTTTACCAGTAAATCTGTTGCTGGCGGTGAATGACCCGAGTGCACATTTTAACATTTAACATTAGCAGAAAGGTGCGTTCCTGTGGTTCTTTTTAACAAAAATGGCGGTTATATTGTAAAAAGCAATGGTTTTACAGAAAAATTAGCCAATTTTTATGGCTTGTAAGTGCTACAGGGGCTTATATGGGAGAAAAATTTGTGGCTGTTAAAAAGTGATGGTGGCAGTGGGGGTCGCTGAGTAATATCAGCAGAAGTACAGTACATGGAAAATGATAACAGGAAACGTGCCTAGCCTGGCAGCTGAAAAAATTAGAATATCTTCTGAAATGGAAAGGAATCTATGACCGTGACAACAACACAGGGTGACAGTTGACAAAATTTCCAAAAAAATTGGGGGCACGCTATCAACACGTGCCTGGCCTTCTTGCAAGTTGAAAAAACTGAATTGTCTTCCCAAACTGATAATGTCATAAGGTATAAACTTTTCTTCTTCCAATCACAGTTCTCCCCTCCATTGTTCCTGTATTTTTCTGCATGTAGTTATCATTCACCATATTCTCCTGCTCAAACTGACGCTCCAGCAATGAATATATTTTTCAGATTAAAAATAAAGCTCCTTCACACTAGGTATGGTCAGTCTCCAGAGCGGGAAAAAGCCCAATTAAATTACAAGATTTTTTTTTCAGATTAGCGCAGACTAGACTGTATATTGGGTGCACAACAAGAAACTGCTTGAACATAATGGTGTTTATTTTTCAGATTTGTGCAGATGAAATCAGCACTTTGCTTTTAAAACAGCAATATGTATTTAATAAAAAAAATGTTAACTCTTGCTGTGACATGAATTGAAGAGACCTGAGGGTATAATAGGTGGAGGCCAAAGGGAGGTGACGTCATGATGTCACAGGAGAGCGCCACACGTTGGGAGGAGGCAGAGACAGAGTGCCGTACTCTCCGAGGAGGCCCAAAAGAGGTAATGGAAGGTGAGTATAAATGTTTTTTATTTTTGTCACCTCCCCTGGGCCTCCACCTATTATACTCTGGGATCTCTTCTGTCTGTGGTGTGGTGTGAACATGCAATGTGGTGGGTGGTGTGAGTGTGACAACTGTAATGAATGCTCAAACCACAGACAGTGAGAAGACACACTTCTAAGCCACTCTCTATAGTGTGTCATAGAGGGGCGGATCTGCATGTGATGTCATGAGTATGGGAGAGGCCTCCTGGTCAGCACCCACACCAACATCAATATCAATAGAAACACATACGCTAATTTTGATGCTCCTGTGATGTGTCAGAAGCAAAAACCAATGACATGTATATGGTGCCACTGTGAAGATGTGGCACTATGTGGGGCTGAATGAAACAGTATTTTGACACTTGGCACTTGATGATAGGAGAAAAAACCTGTCAATCATGGTAAGTCTTCTCCATTAGCTGATCAATCTGGACAATCTCCACCTATGGCATAAATAGCCAGAACTCAGCATCATTCAGGACGGCCACCATCAGATCTGGAACCTATAAAACCTCTTTTTATTTTATTTTTTAATGTGACAATTTTAACTTAGTAGGGAACTACATAATGGGGGGAATATAAGTTAAAAGCAGTTTCAGTATCCTTGAAAAATGAGCGCTATATAGGGGGATGGTATTGAATAGGACTCATGGAAACAGTTAGTGATCTATATTGTTTGTTCTCATATAGTGCAGCATATAGGATTGATCCTGATATACTGGGGTTGTCTATATGGATATTAGCCTGGTATTATAAAATATAATACCATATAATATAAAATAAAGATATTATTTTAATTAAGTGATCTCTCAGGCAGAAAATTATTTATACAGTCCTAGGAGTCCTGACAGTGTCATACACTATGTATTATAGATATATAGTCCTAAGAGCCCTGACAGTGACATACACTATGTTTTATAGATATATAGTCCTAGGAGTCCTGACAGTGTCATACACTATGTATTATAGATGTATTGTCCTAGGAGCCCTGACAGTGTCATACACTATGTTTTATAGATATATAGTCCTCAGAGCCCTGACAGTGTCATACACTATGTATTATAGATATATAGTCCTAGGAGCCCTGACAGTGTCATACACTATGTATTATAGATATATAGTCCTAGGAGTCCTGACAGTGTCATATACTATGTTTTTGACAGGAACTAAGCTCACTTGAACCCTTGACTTTTTGGTTATGTTCTGCAGCCTTAACCATTATACCATTGAGAAGTCTGTTTAGTTCATATGCTTAGTCTGGTCTTTTTCATTGGAGTAATTGGCTTATGGATACCACCTGCTCTGTGGCCAATCACAGTTTAGCTAGTCTCATATAAACCCACAGCATACTCCATTTTGAGCCTGATTATTCTGGCTGTCTGCTTCCTGTTGGCCCTGATCCTCACCATTTCTCTACTGCTCCTGTGTACCGAACTCTGCAAACGTCTGACTACGGTTTCTTCTACTCCTGAGGTACTATTCCTGCATCTATTACTATTAAAATACTGCACCATTTGCCTCACCAATTGGACTCCAGACCTGATAACTAGCATTGTTACATAATAATCAGGCCCAACATGGAGGCCGGAGGGGCGGAGTCTGCCTTGTCACAGCATGCGTTCCAGATCTCGGAATTACATAACCTTGTGTACAACCTTCAAGGACAATTAAATACAGTGAAAACTCAAGTCCCTGAATTAGAAGGACAAGTACATGAATTGTGTACAAATTCTGCTGTTGTCAGCGCCGCTTCTCAAGTTTATTGGATTCCACTACCTGAAAAATTTGGTGGAAAGAGACATTTGTACCGAGGATTTCTTAATCATTGCTGGATGATTTTTTCTATGCATTCCTCTCAGTTCCCTACTGATAGGTCCAAAGTTGTGGTCATCATTGCCCTGCTAATAGACGTTGCACAAGCATGGACATCACCCTATTTAGAACAGGATCGTGCCATTTTGGATGATTAGAAGGACTTTCTTGTAGCAATGACTCTAGTATTTGATGACCCCAACCGTCACGCCACTGATAAGGGGGCCTTGCGTGATCTTTGCCAGGGAAGACGCTCTGTTGCAGAATACTCTGCAGAGTTTCGGCGCTGGGCTTCTGATGTTTCCTGGAACACCTCTGCACTAAAATGGCAGCTCTATGGAGGACTTTCTGAATCAGTTAAAGTTGAACTTGTTAAAATAGAACTTCCAGGTGACTTTAAGGAGTATATATGGTTATGAATCCATATCGACCAAAGACTCTTGGAAAGGAAGCAAGAAAGACGGGGCTATTATGATCTGGGCACCTTCTCCCAATTACCAGAGGCTCGTTTTCTCACAAAGATGCAGATACCTCCTGCAGCATCCGAGAGGGCTACTGCTTTTATGTGTTTGTCTTGTGTTCCTCTGGGTTTTATATTTGTATGTTCTGTTCTGTGTTAAGTGTATTTTTGTGCAGCTTTCCCCTCGGCATTTCCCCCCTGCAGTGTTCAAACCCAGACTTGGTTCAGCCCTGGCCTATCACAGGCCACTGGGCGGGGTTGTGGAGAGATATTATGTCCCCGGCGACAGTTGGTCTCCTCAGTTCAGTTCATGCAGCATTACAGACTAGGTGTGCAGAGCTGACCTGCCACCAGCCTCTGGAGTGAAGGCCAACCGCCGCTCTCACAGCGTCAGGAGGGATATCATCAACCCCAGGCTCATCTGAAGACAGCCCAGAGCAAGGGAGTAAAGCTACTCAAGCTGCTGGACTTATTTGGTGCCGTGCCAGGAGAAGCAGGAGAGGACCCTGACAGTAGAGATGCATTCGGGCGTAGCATACAGGTAACCAGATCCCTGTCAGGACTCCCTGTAACTCCATTCCCAGTGTACCTGGCTGGGAGAGGCACAGAGGAGGAGTAGAGAAAGCCATCCTGTGGAGCCTGTATGAACCCTGGGCACCCTCCTAGAACCAAGGCTGGGGGTTGGACACTGTAGGACTACTACCCCCATCTGGAAGCTGCTGTTGACTTACTGTTTCCTGTTGCCAAATAAAGTCTGTTTGGTTTACCTGTATCGCTGACTCCTGAGTCGTGCCTGCTTTACCATGAGGGCCTTTCCGACCAACACCACACCGGCTCAGGTAGGAGAGGTTCCCTCTTCAACTGGAAGTGCCCCGGGGGAAAGAACTACTACCACCACCATCCGGTAGTGCTGCAGGATCCCCCTCGACTTTGTCCGGCCTAGGAGCGGGATTGGAGCCGTTTGGTTGCGTGCTCAGCCTGCTAGGTGGCACATCATCCGCCACTACTACTCCCATCCTCCGGTCTCATTCGACTGGGTTGCGGCAAGTCGTTTTTGGCGTAGTCAGCAGGATCGTAACTCCCGTGTCCCATAACATCTACAGACTACGGTGTCAAGATCCAAAACTTCATCTCTACACCGGGTGAGCTGAAAACATTTATTGGCTGTGTGAGAGACTTTTCCCTGTGGATTTGTACTGTGGACTCTGTTTTATGTGCCTGGATTATAATTGCATGCCAGAGGACTTTCAGCCATTTATGTATTTACTGTGCTGCGACATCACCGGTGCACCCAGCCCATGAGGGGTTAACTCCAGCCTCAGACGGAGCTGCATCATTTGAATTTTCTACAGCTCCGCAGGGGTTAACCGCCAGCCCGCCAAACCAGCGCTCAGACGGGAAAGACTATCAGAAGTGCATCAGCCGAGATCCACCCTCCTTTTTGAACAAGATGAATCAGCAGCCGCTGACATCAGCGGAACAGCCCCTCCTATAGGACAGCATCATCGGAGCCTCCTGGGCGCCGCCATCTTGGGTCAGTCCAACACCAGACCTGTCCTATGTGTAGTAACACTGCCCACCAACATCCATCCTCAGGAGAAGACCTGGAAAGTTCCAGAGAGTTCGCGCTAGTCAGAGACTACATATCTTGTGCAAGCAGAGCCATCCTAACCTGCTGCATTATGTCATGTCCCCAATCTGTCCGAGGCATTAACCCCGATCCTGTTGCCTGGACCTGGAGGGAGGAGATGGACGCTGAGGACCTCATGGAAGAAATTCCTGTAGCTGCGGTGCTAGCTATGTCCGGGACTCCGGCTGGAGCCCCCATTTCACCTGCTGCTGTCCCGCCAACTGCTGTTTGCGCCCGAAGGCCTACTACCATCGCCGGGCGCCATCAACTTAAAGTGGAGGAAGGGAAGGCGCATTCCCGTAGAGGGGCTGGCCTAGAACCACCTGTGGAGGGCGAGGTGCCTGACCGGAGGAGAGGTACCGTTATGGACTTTGATCGAAGAAATGGCTGTGGATATATCGCAGAGGTCTCCGCCACAGCCACCCCTGGTCGCCTGCTTCCAACAGCCACAGGCCTGGCCTACGGTCCACTTCCCTCCGGGGCTGCACCCGCAGCACCTACATCACCGCCACACCCTGCTCCTGCTGCATCGCCACCTGCTCCCCTGAGCACTATCATCATCTCGGGGGGTGACCACATCTGCATCGGAGGTCACTCTGCAACTCCTGCAGCTGCACAGCAAGTGGAGCCACCTGTCTACAAGAGCAGCATGAACCCAGCCACCGTCACCACCTTCTACAAAGCCATGGAGAAGAAGGCCCTGGAGTTACGACGCCTGTCCAGGATGCCTGAGGCTGCACCACTGACACCCGCTCCAGCGTTACGTCCCAAGGCATCGGGATCTTCTTCCACGGAAGATGAGGAGTAAAGGTCGCCACCCGTAAGTTTTGTGCCCCTAAGTCTACACCTGACTGGGGAGATCAGGTTTTCTTTGCCCGCCAGGGTGCCCCCTCTAGTGACTCCCTTGGACTCCTACGGTTGTTTATATCTCCAAGTTTCTTGCCCCTTTGTGTTTTTGCCAAACTTTTGGACACTTCCCCAGTTCATTAGTGCGAACTTGTGGACACTGCCCCAGTTTTTCCCTACTCTTTCCTATCCCTATGCTTCAGGATGGACACTACTGCACCTGTGCCCTGGAGTCCCTAATTCTTCTATCGAGGCCCTGGGATTGGACACTACTTCATTTGTGCCTCAGGGAACTTTGTGTGTGTTCCCCAATTCCTTAAAAGTTTTGCTGGTGCCCGAGTAGGGACACTCAAAATTTTGTGCTTCAGGTACCAGGTGTAATTGGTGAACTTAAATGTCGTGACGAACAAGGCAAAACAAATAGGGACCCTTGTCCCGATATAGTGTAAATAATTTGTGTGTTTGATTTGTGATGCTTTTGGTCTTGTCCGCTGTATTGTCCTCCCTAGCCTAGGCAAAGGTTCGCCGAGGGCAGCTCAGGTAAAAATAGGGGGGTGTGCAGCATCCCAGAGGGCTACTGCTTTTATGTGTTTGTCTTGTGTGCCTCTGGGTTTTATGTTTGTATGTTCTGTTCTGTGTTAAGTGTTAAATGTAACATGTTGTGCAGCTTTCCCTTCGGCATTTCCCCCCCTGCAGTGTTCAAACCCAGACTTGGTTCAGCCCTGGCCTATCACAGGCCATTGGGCGGGGTTGTGGAGAGATATTATCTCCCCGGCGACGGTTGGTAAGTTTATAAGGTTGTGAAGCAATACATCTGCAGTAACTACCTTTGGTCAGTAGGTGGCAGCAAAGTAAGAAACTGCCCATAAGTATTAATGTAATTAATGTAAATATTGTTCTAGGGCTCAAAGTCTGATTATAGATAATTACTGTAACGTGTTGGATTTCTACAAGTATGGCAGTGCGCTAGGATTGCAGTTTTGATGCCTCCCACTGGAGATAGGGAACTGCATCATCATCCAGCAGGAAACAGGAAGGGAGGGGTGGTGTGGAGAAGGATCTGGAACTGTAAGTCTAAGGTGTGCTGGGCTGCTGTAGAGAGCTTTGTGCTGGATGGAGGCCTGAGCTGAGCTGACTGCAAGTGAAGTCTTGGTGCTGCCGGAGGACTGAGTTCTAGGACACAGTGACCGTGGTGTTGGCTGAGGACGGAGTCAAGACACCCCTGAAGCACAGAAAATAAAGTGACTACTGTAACGTCTCTGCCTGTTCGGGTCTCGGCGCCACCCTCCGCTCGCACGCTGTGGTGAAGGAGGCGTGTTCAGTTTGGTTCTTTGTGTAGGTTTCTTGTTGTTCAGTCTGAACATGGTCCTAGACAATGTAATGGATTTCCGGCCACACCCGTGTTCTGAGCATTTCTCTCTGGACTGCATGGAGTTAATCTCTTCCTGGCCTGTGTGATTGACAGCCTGTGTACCTGTCGGGTCTGGGGCTGGTCCCAGACTTTCTATAAACAGGTTGTCAGCCCTCACATGGTCGCCGGTTATTGCTCTGACTTTGCCTGCTCTCTTTGTGCCCTTGATATTCACTGTACTATTTCTCTGACCTCTGGCTTGCCTTTTGACTATTCTCTTGGATTGTGATTTTGTACTGCATTGCTCGTTTGTTACTGACCCCTTGGCTTCCTGACCTCTCTTTTTGTCGTTTGTCTTGTCCTGTTCTGTGTGTCACTTACCCAGTATAGGGCTTGTCTTCTGGTTGTCCTTTTACCGTTTAGGGTAACTGAGGCAATAGGAAGGGACAGTGGCTGGGGTGAGATTAGGGCTCACTTGTCTCTGTCCTTCCTCCCAGACCCCTGCAGTAGTGTCAGGGTATTGCTACGTTTGGCAAGACTCTAACAACTACACAAAGTAAAGGCCTCAAGGACTTGTGAGTACGGCTTGGCCGCATCTACATAGACCACGTGGTGGTAGTTATATAAGGGACTCTTACGCTAACACCTTATCATTGGAGAGACTGGCCTATCTTTTAAGTGTTGCACTACAGGGAGCTGGAGCAAGGCCTATAACTGTACTTGAAGGGGAAGACAGCATTTGCCTGTGGATTACAATTTAACCATTGGATTACAAATAGTATTGCGCAATACTTAGGGTGCACCCCGACGAGGGACCGATCCAGGAAAACCGCGTTCTTAAAGGACTTGAATCCATTACCTGTTTAAGTAATTGTGGAACTAAGGGGTATAGTATTGGTTTGCTGCGATAATCTGTTCCATAGCATTTTGTATTTTTCTCTCTGTTTATACCTTGATGCAGATTTTCCAGATCTCTCTTCATTGCTTTACTCAGTAAACATTGTTCTGGGAATGAAAACGGTGTGTATGTCTGTGTGGCATCGTGTACCTGCTGAACCTGTGGGCCCAGACCTTGTTCCTCTTTCAAGTCAGTTCAGTGCATGCAGCAGACTAGACAAGGTGTGCAGAGCTGACCTGTCACCAGCCTCTGGACTGAGGGCCAACCGCCGCTACCACAGCCTCAGGAGGGATATCATCAGCCCCAGGCTCATCTGAAGACAGCCCAGAGCAAGGGAGTAAAGATTTCCAAGTGGCTGGATTCATTTGGTGCCGTGCCAGGAGGAGCAGGAGAGAACCCTGACAGGAGAGTCGTACTCGGGCCTAGCACACAGGTAACCAGATCCCTGTCAGGGCTCCCTGTAACTCCATCCCCAGTGTACCTAGCTGGGAGAGGAACAAAGGAGGAGTAGAGAAGGCCATACTGTGGAGCCTATACCATCTTTGAGCGCTCTCCTAGAACCAAGGCTGGGGGTGGGACACTGCAGGACTACTACCCCAATCTGGAAGCTGCTGTTGACCCTCTATTCCAGTTGCCTTAATAAACGGCTGTTTGGTTTACCTGCAACGCTGACCCCTGAGTCGTGCCTGCTTTACCATCAGGGTTCTTCCGACCAACACCACACCAGCTCAGGTAGGAGAGGTTCCCTCTTCAACTGGAAGTGCCCCGGGGGAAAGAACTACTACCACCACCATCCGATAGTGCTGCAGGACCCCCCCTCGACTTTGTCCGGCCTAGGAGCGGGATTGGAGCTGTTTGGGAGCGTGCTCGGCCTGCTAGGTGGCACAGCATCCGCCACTACTACTCCCATCCTCCGGTCTCATCCGACTGGGTTGTGGCACTCCTCAAACAAGTTCTGCCCCAGAACCTATGCAAGTGGATGCTATCTGGGGACCAATTTCGACTGCTAAAATACATTGTTGCCTTGCTGAAAGATTATCCTGGACATTATGTTCTTGAATGCCCTAATAAACCACAAAGGGCTCCCCTACATCTCCAAAATCTTGGAACGCTTGGTCTATTCTCGTTTAATCCGCTATCTTTCTGCTAACTCTCTTCTTGACCCCCTACAATCTGGCTTCCGCACTCTGCACTCTACTGAAACAGCCCTCACAAAAGTCTCCAATGATCTCCTGATGCTAAATCCAAAGGTGACTTCTCCCTTCTTATTCTTCTGGATCTCTCAGCAGCATTTGACACTGTTGACCATCAACTCCTTCTCACTATGCTCCGCTCTGTCGGCATCATAGACACCGCGCTCTCCTGGTTCTCCTCTTATCTCTCTGACCACACTTTCTGTGTACCATTTGCGGGCTCTGTTTCTTCCCCTCTTCCCCTTGCCGTTGGGGTTCCTCAGGGCTCGGTCCTAGGTCCCCTGTGTCCCCTGATGCGGGACACAATTTAGCAATACCAGTAAAAGATGTACTGTATGTTCCTGATCTAGAAGGAGGACTCTTATCTGTTAAGCGTCTGACAACCAAAGGACTCACTGTAAAATTCCAAGGTGACAAATGTTCTATCCTAGACGGCAAGCAGATGATAGCAAGTGCCAAGTTGGATGATCATCTATATCACCTCAACACAGTGAAGGAGCAGGTGAGACTATGCACACATAAGCACAATGACTGTATACACGTGTGGCACAGGCGTTTAGGTCACAGACACCCAGAATGCAAACAGGAACTACAAAAGAGGAATCTGACAAAGGATCTAACAGTAACCTCTTGTTCAGTTATTGTTAAATGTGAATGTTGCGTCAAATCCAAAGCTACAAGAGCAACATTTCCTAAAGTAAGTCACAATAGAGCTTCAAGACCTCTTGATCTAGTTCACAGTGATGTATGTGGTCCTCTAAACCCACCTACACCTGGAGACAACAGGTACATAGTGACTTTCATAGACGACTATTCAAGATACACAGTCACTTACCTAATGCAACACAAGAGGGAAGTTTTTGACAAATTACAGGACTATGTAGTAAGGACAAGTAACAAGTTTCAGAGAAAACCTCTTATACTTCGGAGTGACAATGGAGGTGAATTCACAGGGCATAAAATACAAGAATACTTAAAGCAGAATGGAATAGAGCATCAAAAGACCCTACACATCAGAGCAAAACGGGGGAGCTGAAAGAAAGAACAGAACTCTGACTGAAATGATCAGATGCATGCTGACAGACTCCGGACTACCACAAAAATATTGGGGTGAAGCAGCAATGACAGCCACTTATCTGCAAGACAGACTCTTCTCTAGAACAATGGAGAAAACTCCATATGAACTGTGGCACAATGAGAAGCCGAGTGTAAAACATCGAAGAGTTTTTGGATGCAAGGCGTTCATCTACATTCCAGAAGAAAAACGCACCAAACTACAAAACAGAGCATTTGAAGGCGTCTTTGTTGGATACAGTGACAATGTTAAGGGTTACAGAATCCTAAATCCCAAAACTGACAAGGTTGTCATTAGCAACAGCATAACTTTTGTTGAAGGTCTGAGAGACAATGTAATGACAACAGAGGAAGTAAGAACAGAAGAGAAAACTGACCCTGATCAGCCAATATCTGTAACTTCTGATCAAACAGTAGAAGTGAGCGCAGAATCCATCAGTAATGAAGAATAGACACAACCAAGCTCACACACAGAACCAAGACGCTCGATGAGAGAGAATAAAGGTAAACCACCTGTACGTCTCTCATACAAGGCAAGCAGTGCTAATGAACCTGCAACCTGGGAAACATATCTCAGCTTTCAGAAGGGGAAGCCAGTAAATGGAGAAAGGCTGCAAAGGAAGAGATAAAATCCATGCAAGACACTAAAACATGGACACTTACAGAACTACCACCTGGAAGGAAAGCCATAGTTTGTAAATGGACTTTCAAAGTAAAATGCAATGCAGATGGTACAGTGGAGCGATACAAAGCAAGGCTCGTAGCCAAGGGATAGTCTCAAAAATATGGAGAGGACTATGATGAGACATTTGCGCCAGTAGTCAAACATGCTACAATAAGGACTTTGCTGACAGTAGCCGCAATAAGGAAAATGCAAGTAAGACACTTTGATGTAAAAACAGCGTTTCTACATGGCGAGTTAGCAGAAGATATCTACATGAAACAACCACCAGGATTCAAAGATGAGCAAAGGCCAGACCTAGTATGCAAACTTCAAAGGAGTATATATGGTGTAAAGCAAGCGCCAGAGCATGGAATATGAGAATACAGTGCCTTGCGAAAGTATTCGGCCCCCTTGAACTTTTCAACCTTTTGCCACATTTCAGGCTTCAAACATAAGGATATAAAATTAAAATTTTTTAGTGAAGAATCAACAACAAGTGGGACACAATCGTGAAGTGGAACGCAATTTATTGGATATTTTAAACTTTTGTAAAAAATAAAAAACTGAAAAGTGGGGCGTGCCAAATTATTCAGCCCCCTTAAGTTAATACTTTGTAGCGCCACCTTTTGCTGAAGCTAAAGTTACCAGCAAGTGATGAAAGCACACCGACAGGATATGTGGATGCCGATGGGGCCAGAGATACCAGTGACAGAAAATCTACAAGTGGATACCTGTTTCTTCTATCAGGAGGTGCTATCTGTTGGACTAGTAGAAAGCAACTTTCTGTTACACTATCATCTACTGAAGCAGAGTATGTTGCAACAGCGCAGGCAAGTCAAGAAGTCATATGGTTGAGACAACTATTAAAAGACTTGGGTCAACCACACATGAAACCAACGAGAATCTTTGAGGACAATCAAGGATGTCTTGCACTTGCGCAGATGGAAAGAGTTAGCTCGAGAACCAAACACATTGATGTGAAGTACCATTTTCTGAGGGATCTTCAAGAGCAGGGACTTCTTGAGTTACTTTATTGCTTGACTGAGGATATGACAGCAGATATCCTTACCAAGCCCCTGACTGCTGAAAGACACTTGAGGCTTACAAAGAAGATGGGCCTAACAGACTAAGCCTTAGCTGTTGAGAAGGGGTGTTGGAGATATACAACAGCCAGCTTTGTCTCTATATTTGCTGGATTGACTGCAGTTCACATTTATGACACTAGATATACAGTGGGGAAAAAAGTATTTATGATTTTCTTTGGCACAATAGTACTGACAAATGTAATGTTATGTTTTGGAAGAACAGTGAATAAGCCCCTTATAATAAATGCCTTTAAAAAGGCGTTTATTACAGATAAGTGCAGATATTAGTGGATGATAATTCACTATTTTTTGCTGTACTGCACTGCAAAAGTCTTGTTGTGTTCCACCTTGAAGACACAGGTATGAGTAATGAGCAGCAGTATAATGGCAGTGGCAGCTGCAATATATATATTAAAATTCTTGCTGTAAATGACCCTGCAACCACCCCAAATTCTTCTCTCAATTCCTCCCTATGCTTTCCCTACAGTTCTAAGGTTCAGCCTCTTTCCATGAACTTCTATCTGTTTTCTAAGTCTTTCCTTAGCTCCTGCTGACATCTGTCCCTACAGTAAGAGCGATGTGAAATGACTGTACCTAAAATGGCCGAAGGTTTTTATAGGGCTGTGACATCACAGGGCTGGCTGGCTGCTGATTAGCTGCACACTTGGCATTGTGGGTGATCCTGTGTTCCCAGAGTCCCTTCCCCCTTGTCCTAACATGTGCGATGGCCATTTTATTTAAAAAAATGCGATTCGATGCATCAAAGATTTCCTGAAATTCGGATCGAATTCCACTTCTGCAGCTTCGATTCGCTCATCTCTACTGGCTACGTTCTGCTCACTTAGTTAGCAGCTTTCCTTCCTTTCACCTCCGGAGCCTCCATCGCCTCTGAGCATTGCAAACAATAACAGTGAGTGAGGCGCGCAGTGACAGCTACGGCGGGCGGCTGACTACAGGATGACTGACGGCTTGAAGCACTAATGAGACAGGTGTCGCTAAATTTCAGAGACTGCCTGAATCTAGAAGAGACAGGTGGACATGTGAGGCTTGGTTCACTCCGAGACTTACTGGCTAATAAATACTTTCTCCTACCTAAATTAGCAGCTCAGATCGCAAAGCAAGCAAAGGGGGAGGCCTGACACCTGTCAGCATGGAGGGGTGACTGTGAAACTGCCCTCCAGAGCAATGAAGGACAAAGAACTGAAGAAACCTCACACATCACTAATGAGCAGTACCGCCATATGTGAGACAATGTGCTACTGCCACAACCTTCTCAGCCAAAGACCTAGTAGTATAGTTATATGAGTCTCTGCCCCCAGTGAGATATACTGTCCTGTACTATAATCCCTACTATAATCACTACAGGACAGTATACAGGGAGAGGACTCCTAGCAGTATATAGTTATCTATGATATTAGGAGTCCCTGCCAAACACATATATTATAATCACTACAGGACTGTATACAGGGAGAGGGACTGCTAGCAGTATATAGTTATATATGATATTAGGAGTCTCTGCCCCCCCAGTGATATATACTGTCCTGTTTTATAATCACTACAGGACAGTATACAGAGAGAGGACACTAGTCTAGGTGTAGAGGATGTCCCCTTGTCACTGTCACCAGCCTAGACGTAGAGGACGTCACCTTGTCACTATGACCATCATAGGCATAGAGTATGTCCCCTTGTCAATGTCACTGGCCTAGATGTAAAGGACGTCCCCTTGTCACTGTCACCGATCTAGGTGTAGAGGACGTCCCCTTGTCACTGTCACCGGTCTAGGTGTAGAGGACGTCCCCTTGTCACTGTCTCTGGCCTAGATGTAGAGGACATCCCCTTGTCATTGTCACCAGTCTAGGTGTAGATGACGTCCCCTTGTCACTGTCACTGGTCTAGGTGTAGAGGACGTCCCCTTGTCACTGTCACCGATATAGGTGTAGAGGACGTCCCCTTGTCACTGTCACCGGTCTAGGTATAGAGGACGTCCCCTTGCCACTGTCTCTGGCCTAGATGTAGAGGACATCCCCTTGTCATTGTCACCAGTCTAGGTGTAGAGGACATCCCCTTGTCACTGTCACCGGCCTAGATGTAGAGGACAACCCCTTGTCACAGTCACCGGTCTAGGTGTAGAGGACATCCCCTTGTCACTGTCACCAGCCTAGATGTAGAGGACGTCCCCTTATCACTGTCTCTGGCCTAGATGTAGAGGACGTCCCCTTGTCACTTTCTCTGGTCTAGGTGTAGTGGGCGTCCCCTTGTCACTGTCACTGGTCTAAGTATAGAGGATGTCCCCTTGTCAATGTCACCGGCCTAGATGTAGAGGACGTCCCCTTGTCACTGTCACCAGTCTAGATGTAGAAGATGACCCCTTGTCACTGTCACCGGTCTAGGTGTAGAGGACGTCCCCTTGTCACTGTCTCTGGCCTAGATGTAGAGGACGTCCCCTTGTCATTGTCACCAGTCTAGGTGTAGAGGACGTCCCCTTGTCACTGTCACCAGCCTAGATGTAGAGGACGTCCCCTTGTCACAGTCACCAGTCTAGATGTAGAAGACGTCCCCTTGTCACTGTCTCTGGCCTAGATGTAGAGGACGTCCCCTTGTCAATGTCACAGGCCTAGATGTAGAGGACGTCCCCTTGTCACTGTCACTGGCCTAGGTGTAGAGGACGTCCCCTTGTCACTCTCACTGGCCTAGGTGTAGAGGACATCCCCTTGTCACTCTCACTGGCCTAGGTGTAAAGGACGTCCCCTTGTCACTGTCATTGGTCTAGGTGTTATGCCCTATCCCTAAACGTATTTTGTCATAGGTTACCTGGATAGAAATACCCTTATATAGGTAAATAGTTTTTTTGACCTGGCCTACTTCCTCAGGATCAAGAGCAATTTGGGGTCTCCCTTAAATTACCCTCCCAAGTAATCATTTTGCATTCAAGACCTCTGAATTTTCAGCTCTTGAGACAGGACTCTTGTTTGTGCCCACCACGGATGTCCGATTATTTGAATGAGTGATAGACTTATACTTGTTAACTAGGAAGTTGAGGTGGCTCAAGTTTTTTTTTAAAATGCGGGTACAGAGGACTTGTGATGAATTGGGTATACCATCAGACATGTTACAGGAGGTCCTGCTGCTACATAATCCTGATGTAGGAGGCAATACAGGTAAAGGCCCTTTCACGACTCTCAAGTGATAAGATGTCCACACTTGGAGATATTTCTGCTATTGATGTGTTTGTCAAATTGGTGATGAGGGACCTGAAAAACACTGACTCTTGTGATGTTCCTCATAACTGCACAATAAAAAAAATGGTGGCACTAGGGGCGTTGGAAACTGATAGGACCGTCACTAGAGATGAGCGAATCGAAGCTGCAGAAGTGGATCCGATCCGAATTTCAGGAAATCTTCGATTCGCTTCAATTCCGGATTTCCTCACGCTTCGATGCATTGAATCGCATTTTTTTAATAAAATGGCCGCTGCACATGTTAGGACAAGGGGCAAGAGACTCTGGGAACGCGGGATCACCCACATTGCCACGCGTGCAGCTAATCAGCAGCCAGCAGGACCTGTGATGTCACAGCCTTATAAAAACCCTCGGCCATATTAGGTACAGTCATTCCACATGGCTCTTACTGTAGGGACAGACGTCAGCAAGAGCTAGGGAAAGACTTAGAAAACATAAATTCAGGGAAAGAGGCTGAGCCTTAGAACTGTAGAGAAAGGATAGGGAGGAATTGAGAGAAAAATTTGGGTGGTTGCAGGGTCATTTACAACAAGAATTTTAATATACATTGCAGCTCTCACTGCCGTTATACTGCTGCTCATTATTCATACCTGTGTCTTCAAGGTGGAACACAACAAGCCTTTTGCAGTGCAGTACAGCAAAAAACAGTGAATTATCATCCACTAATATCTGCACTTATCTGTAATAAACACCTTTTTAAAGGCGTTTATTATAAGGGGCTTATTCACTGTTCATAACATTAACATAAAGCATAACATTACAGGCCATTTGTCAGTACTATTGTGCCAAAGAAAACTGAATTATTATCCACTAATATCTTCACTTATCTGTAATAAACGTCATTAACATGGGAAAACCCATAAGGACCATATTCGTTATTTGGTTCCCGGTATAAAGTTGCAGGCCATTACAATACAGTATTGTCAATAATTAAATAATTCTTAGCCATAAATCTCTGGCTTGATCATGCTTTTTTTTATAAGTGTTCATTAGTGGGGATAGAAATAAGGGGCATATTTGCCGTTCTCTTCAAAGTAGAAAATTATAGGCCTTTTTGCCCTGTATTTATTTCCATTGCAATTACATTTTTTCATCTAACAGTATGTCAGACAGAGAAGCGAGAGGCCCTGCACAGGGGAGGGCACAGGCCTAAATGTTTCTTGTGCAGGCACAGGTCGCAGCAGAGTAAGGGGGCGTGGCAGCAGGGGTCACTTACAGAGGCCTGAGCTCCCAGTGTCAAGTAGCGGTCGTGTCTTGACCAGCAACCCAACGATTGTAGACTGGATGACTTGGTCATCCACTTCATCCCAAGTCACATCAGACACCCTCAGCCAAGAGTCGGTGGGTTCGTCAGATACTATCCTTAGTTGGCATGGCCCGGCAGCAGGCCCTGTGTCCTCACCTGTCCTCAATCTGCCTCTGTCCTTTTCTGATCCCTCAGCTAGAGAAGTACTCTATGCTGTGGGCTCAGATCCACTGTACAGTGAGGAGGAGGCACTAGAGGACAGTCAGCAGCTACTGCTCAGCCAAGATGTGGAGGAGACATCCGCCGCTTCCTGCGGTAGGCGGGCAAGTAGTGATGAGGAGAGTGGCGTGGGAGCTGGTGTTGAGGAGGACATCAGTGACCTGCAGACAGTAGTGGATGACAATGTAGCCGATCATAATTGGGAGCCGGGTGACGAAGGGGCTTCATTGTCATCAGGAGAAGAGGGTTGCAGCTTGCGCATGAGGCAGCGGTGGAGTCAGCAGGGTGGCAGCAGTGGGAGGTCGGGAGCCAAACGTGCCCGGTGTAGACCACCCGCTTCGCAGCAGCCTACCTGCCCGGAATGCAGTGGTGCAGGGGTTCATGGAGGCAGTCGTGGTATCAGCCAGTTACTGCGGAGTGTTGGGAGTAAAATCGCCTACTTGGCGGTGTGGCAGTTTTTTGTAAAGCCACTGAGGTAATTGCACGTTTTATATTTCACACGTTATAACAGCACCTTACTTATTTATTATTATGCATTAATATATCTTCTTTGAATCAATGATGTAATCGCACGTTCTATATCTTACAGGTTATAACAGCACCTCACTCAATTTTTTATCATGCAATTTTGCACGTTGGAATTGTTTATATGCATATATTGGTTTGCACCAGTGTGTATATGTATATGTGTATATGCTTTTTTGTATATTTTTGTATCAATACTTAACATGCTTGCACTTGTTATTCGCTATAGTGGTGATACATTTTCCATCCATATAAATACTTACCTTTCTTGCTCCAGTGCGCATGTCGGCTCCTGGGTGCGCATTCACGGATCCGCTGTGTGACGTCTCTGGTCACTCGGTTGTCACAACATTGTTTGTCGGCGTCCACGTCATCACTAGACATCTGCGGTTCCGATCATGTGACCCGCAATGTCGTCAGACGTTACTTGCGCCGTAAAGTGAGTGGGTTAGTACAGTATTACGCACTATGATATTTTCAACACACCTGATGAAATTTACTCTATTTTACTTATCTATATATACCTCCTGCCCTCTGACACCACCCCCGACGAAGGCTGAGTGCCGAAACGCGCATTGTGTGGTGTCAGCTGGACACCGACCATCGACCTATCTCTGTGTATTATTATGGGTATGTACCTTTATATATTCAACTGATTATTGTACTGAGTTACCTCCCATATATATGCATTGGCTGTTTTCATATCATCGATATGTTATTGGATCCCACTCCACATTGTAATTTGGGTCCTTACATAAGTGTTTTTTTGTAAATATCTTCATAGTTAGGTACATTATTGGCCTTTCTTGTGACATGGTGCTATTTATTTATTTGTGATATTGTATATGTCCAATGCATTACCTACATGCAAATATATTTATGGATACATGGTCGGAATCCTTTGCCTGACACCGTTTTCATTGTCCTCTTATCTATTTTTTTTGTCATATATGTAGTTTTTAAATTGTTTAATAAATTTATATTATTTTTACATACTTTGTCTTGTACATTGATTGTCCTTTCCATTTTCCTTGGTTTTCTAAATCATCCAACAGTGCAGAAGCTGAATGTGCTCCTGTCCAAGTTACTGGTGTTGCAGTCACTCCCTTTCCACTTGGTGGACTCTGCACCTTTCAGAGAACTGATGGCTTGCGCCGAGCTGAGGTGGAGAGTCCCGAGCCATCATTTCTTTGCCAAAAAGGCAGTACCAGCCCTGCACAAATATGTAGAAGAGAAGGTCGGCCAGTCCTTGAGCCTGTCGGTGTCTGCCAAACTGCACAGCAGCGCCGACGTGTGGAGCTGTAACTATGGTCAAGGACAATATATGTCATTTACGGCCCACTGGGTTAATGTGGTGCCTGCCCAGACACACCAGCAACTTGGACAGGTGACGCAGCTTCTGCGTCCACGTTCTCACACCGTTGGTCCTGCAACAATGTTGGCCTCATCCTCCACTGTCTCCTCAGCCTCCACTGCAGGGACAATTCACAGTGCTCCTCCAGCATACCACATGTGCAGGGCACAGCGGTGTCACGCTGTTCTACACCTCGTTTGCCTGGGCGAACGGAGTCACACAGGGGAGGAACTGGGTCACTGTATGTTCTCCTCATGCTGCTTCCACTGGATCACTTTGTGTCCTCCTCATGTTGCTGCCACCAGGTCACTGTATGCCCTCCTCATGCCACTGCCACCGGGTCACTGTATGCCCTCCTCATGCCACTGCCACTGGGTCACTCTATGGCCTCCTCATGCCGCTGCCACTGGGTCACTCTATGGTCTCCTCATGCTACTGCCACTGGGTCACTGTATGCCCTCCTCATGCCGCTGCCACTGGGTTACTCTATGGCCTCCTCATGCTGCTGCCACTGGGTTACAGTATGTCCTCCTCATGCCGCTGCCACTGGGTCACTCTATGGCCTCCTCATGCTGCTGCCACTGGGTTACTGTATGTCCTCCTCATGCCGCTGCCACTGGATCACTCTATGGCCTCCTCATGCTGCTGCCACTGGGTCACTCTATGGCCTCCTCATGCTGCTGCCACTGGGTTACTGTATGCCCTCCTCATGCCGCTTCCACTGGGTCACTCTGTGTACTCCTCATGTCGCTGCCACTGGGTCACTGTATGGCATCCTCATGCTGCTGCCACCTCCACCTTATGTCGCCTTGCCACTCTGTAGACATCTATGTGGAATCAGCAGACGGTGTAAAAGGAGTGCGCTCTTTCACACTACAGGATGTTGGGCCTCTGCACAGTTCTTTCTACCTGGCACTAACGGGGACCTGTAAGGCTGAGTTCACACTTGAGTTAGTTGGTCAGTTCTGGCCCTGTAACTGGCCAAATAAGTGAAGTGTGCAGCGGTTCTAAGAGCGACGTCTGTCATGTGCGTGTCATACTGACTCACAGTATTGTGTCACTACCACAGTAGGCTCCCTATGCATGTTACTGCAAGGCACAGTGTTCTATACCACTATACAGGCTCTCTGAAGCCAGGAAATAGCTGTTTTTTAGCGATATTCGCTGCAAATTAATTCGGATCGAAGCAAATTTTTTTGGGAAATTCGAATCGAACTGCAGAATCGAATTTTTGAGAAATTCGCTCATGCCTAACTGTCACCATAGTGGAGATAATGTGGTGGTCCTGGACAGCCAAGCCTATTTGCAGATGTATATACAACTGTTGATTGATGCAGAGGGTTATGTGTGGCATCCCAGAGCTGGCTATGGCTGGGCTGAGGGTGATCTCTGTGCATTGTATTATTTCCTGTTGCTTCATAGCCTGTGTGACATAGCAGGGGGTCCTGAGTCTCACACAACACAGCGCCACCTAGTGAGCCTCACACATGCATTACACCTCCCATAGGATTGAATAGTAACCAAATGTCCAATGGGAGGACATCGCCTGAGGAAAAGGGGAGGAGTCAGCTGATCACTGGGTCCCCATGGTAACACCCCTGCAGGAAGGTCCTGCGTGTGAGGAGTTAGAAGTGTGGAGTGTTAGGAGGAGGAGGTGAGGAGATAAGTGTGATGTCCTGTGAAGAAAGCAGTGAGTTTAGTGCAGGAATCTCAAGTCCTAGACAGGCCCAGGAAGGTTGGAGAGCTGACATACTCCAGCTATTCAGAAGATCCTGTCCCCTGTCTGCCTAGCCATCGCCCTGAAGGAAGTCAAGCATCATTATCTTGTCAGCCTGAGACTGTGGAGAGAACATTCTGGAACACGTGCTCCATAGCAAGTATCACAGGATCCAGGGGCCAAGGCCAGACCTGTGGAATATCCTGCCACCCTGACTATTGCACCCCCAAACTTTGAGCTATCAGGACCACATAACGTGAGTGGGGAATATTATGTACTAGTATCATGGTGGGCATCCTCCTATGTGCCAAATAGGAGCCCAGACGCACCTCAGGGCTGTAACACTGAAGTATAAGGGGCTAGGAACACCTTTCATCAAGTCTACCCTGCACCCCAGGACTTTGCTGTGTCACCAGGCGTACCCCGTTGTTTTGTATTGAAGAAACTGTTTAAGCATTTGTGCCTCCACACCCATGGAAGTAAAAGTTCAACTTTACAACCGTTTCTGTGTCTGACTCTGCACCGACAACATCAGGGCGCCCCAAACACCACCAGTCGGCACAGTATAGGGGAAGCGCCCCGGGGGAACAATCACCACCAACATTTGTGCAGCCCCCTCATCACCGGTACCAGTGGTGGTAACGTGGGACAGCACCAGCGCTGCGCCCTCGTGCCCAGAGACCGTGACAAGTCTGCGCTGTTTGCACCCCGCAATCCCAACTGCAGCGTTGCCTTCCATCTGGTCACCGCAAGAAAAACTGGCGTCACGAACAGGATACGGGTGTGTGCCATTTTGAGAAAGTCGCCACGAAAAGTGCGCCAAATTGTCTCCAGAGCATCGGTCTTTATTGTGGAGTTTGCTAAGATCAAGTTTATTCCCTGAGAGTGCTTGCCACAAAGAGGGGGAGCCCTATACCCCTGAAGTAAGCCCTAAAGACTGTCCTCTCAGTGTGTTACAGCCCTGGAAGAGTTAAAACGCCCAGGACTTGTTTGCTGCGCCACATCGCTGTGTAAGAACGCCCACAAAGGCTTAACTGTACCTTGCAAAAGTGCGGGAGATTTTTAGCACTGCCCATGAGGCCAGGAGACCCATCTGCCGCCATCTTAGGAGAGCCCAGAATGCTGAGCGCAATGCTCCAGCGCACCCATACAAGAAAGTGAAAGGCGAACGTGCCAGCGCCATTTCTGACTCTCCGGTGCCGCATCACCGTCCCTGCTGTGCACCGCTGATCTCTGGTCCACGCTGCAGTTGCTGTCAGTGAGTACTGTGCCTCCCTGTCCTTGTCTTCAGTCCTCCCACGGCCCCAGCGAGTGTTTTCCGTGTACAGTGTCCGTGGGGAGTGCCACCATTAAAGAGGGGGAGCACACCGTCAGCCTGCATAACAGTGACTCTGTTAATAGCTATAGCATTCTTAAAGGGACAGCATTCCAAGTTGTAGTCTCCATTCCCTGCCAGCAAGCAGTTGAGTTTCTTAAAGAGACGGCGACCTAATTTCAGTCATACCTGCAAACAACATGACTGAGCAAAGTGACATTGTGCCATCTGTTTCTAGTGATCCAGCAGTGCCCATGGCGAGCAGCCTACCATTCTCCATGCCATTTTACCCTGGCGCACCATGGCTGCCGCGCTACAAAGGGGAGGCGCATACCCTCAGGGACTTTCGTGAGAAGATGCTGTCTCTCTTCCAGTTCTATCCTCTGAATACAGAACAGCAGATACAGATCCTGCTGGGCCAGCTTGAGGGTGCTGCAGCTAGGGAGGTCAAATCCTGGCCTGCCTCTGACAAAAGAACCCCTGGGCAAATTCTGGACAAACTCCAGGTGAACTTTGACGTGCGATCTGTCTCCGAGGTAAAGATGTACTTCTTTTCCAGACGACAACTACCTGGTGAGACCCTGCGGGACTACGCTTTATCCCTCCAAGAGGCGTTCAGAGCTGTGGTGCAAGTGGATCCACGTGAAAATGTGGACTCTGATAAAATCTTGCTTGACCGCTTCATAGAAGGGGCAGGTACCACATTGCTCCAGAGTCAGTTGCGAATGCTTGCTGCACAACATCCCAGCATCACATTTGCTGACTTCAAGGCCCTTGCCATCCAGGTCTTGGGACAGGAGCAGCCCCAGCCGAGCCCAGTCATCTGTGCTCCCTCACCTGGACCCTCAACAAGCATCGCTCCAGTTGTCCTGTCACTACCTCTGGGTACCTCACCTGCTGCCCAAACTGCGCAGACTACACCAGCAGACTCCAGAGATGACCTTCTGGCCCGAGTGGATCATCTGACCCGTGCCATGGAACAGATCACCGTCCGTCTAGATTGTCTGACCCAGCCGTCTTCATCGTCCAGTGATCCTTTGCGAAGTCTCAACATCTCACCTGAGTCGCCGCCCAGACGTCCGTCTTCAGTGAAACCTCCGCAGAGTGAGAGGCCATACTGTAGCTATTGCCATAGATATGGACACACCAGGTCTCAGTGTTTTCAGTTAAACGGGCCACCCCCGAGGCAGCGGGCCGCCCCTCGGGAGGAAAGAAGAAGGGCCCAGGTGAATCTTCAGTGCCATTGTCACGCTTCGTCTCAGCCTGCCCACACATCACAATCCGGGTGAACGGCGTCCCTCTGACAGCGTTGGTGGACACTGGATCTCAGGTAACAACCCTACGCAAGCAGGTGTTCCTTGAACATTGGGACTTAGGTGTGTTGAATAGAACACCTGACACATGGATAAATCTGTGTGCCAGCAATGGACAGCCCATACCACAGCAGGGTTATTGGGAACCCACTATCCAGATTGGGGACTTGAAACTGCCTAGACAGGGTGTAATTGTCACTGATGTAGAGGATGATAGGTTTGCAGTTGTAATATTAGGCATGAATGTTTTACGCCATTGCTTTGCAGAAGTGTTGGATGCCTTGCATGCCTCTCTCCTTACAGCTTCTCCCAGTGACCAGCAGACCATTCAGCGGGCCATTTGTGTACTCAATGCCCAGCACAAGTTCGCCAACAAACAAGGTGAAATTGGTCGAGTCCGGATCCAAGATACCCGTCCAGTAACCCTACAGCCTGGAACAGAAACTATGGTGTGGTGCCGTGCCCGTCGGGGCATAGAAAATCAGGACTACGAGGCCTTGCTACAACCCATACAGGTAGATGGCCAACCACTTGTCATGGCTGCCCGCAGCCTTGTCACAGTTTCCAATGGACGTGTTCCTGTCCGCTTAGTCAACTTGGGCGATGCTCCCGTGAACCTCCACAAGTTCCACTCTGTGGCCCTGCTACACCGGTTAGCACCAGAAGACATTCTCTCTGGTGATTCTACCGCCACACAGCGTTCCACCCAAGCTGCTGAGAACATTCAGAATGGAGCCACGAAGTCCTGGTGGGATGAATTGAACGTGGGAGACGCCAATACCCCTATAGAGCATATCAATGGGGTTCGCAATGTGGCCAAGCGTTACCAACAGGCATTCAGCAAACACCCATTGGACTTTGGTAAGACCACGACCATACAACATCGCATTCTGACTGGCGACCACCATCCAATCAAGGAGCGTCACCGTCCAATACCACCAGCGATGTACCAACCGGTGAAAAAGTTGATCCAAGAGATGCGAGATGCTGATGTCATCCGGGAGAGTAATAGCCCCTGGGCAGCCCCGCTAGTCCTTGTCAAGAAGAAAGACGGAACCCTACGATTTTGTGTGGACTATCGTAAACTCAACAACGTCACGCACAAAGACGCATACCCATTGCCGCGGATTGAGGAATCTCTAACGGCTTTGGGATCAGCTACCTGTTTCTCGACCCTGGACTTAACCAGTGGATACTGGCAAGTCCCTATGGCGCCTGAAGATCGTGAAAAGACTGCGTTTACGACCCCGATGGGACTCTTTGAATTCAATAGTATGCCATTTGGGCTATGTAATGCCCCAGCCACATTCCAAAGGCTTATGGAGAGGTGCCTCGGCCATGAGAATTTCCAGAGTGTGCTACTGTACCTGGACGATGTTATTGTATTCTCCCGGACATACCAAGAACACCTTCGTCACCTGTCCGAGGTATTCAAGGTACTTATACAGCACGGCCTAAAGTTGAAGCCCTCCAAGTGCTACCTGTTGAAACCCCAAGTTCACTACCTTGGGCATGTCGTGAGCGCACAAGGCGTCCAACCTGATCCTGAAAAGATCACTGCAGTCCAGAACTGGCGAAGACCAACTACCGTCAAAGAAGTCCGAAGCTTCCTTGGATTCGCAGGTTACTACCGGCGTTTCATACCACACTTCGCCCAAGTAGCCGAGCCTCTGAACGAGTTGTTGCGCGGTTGTCCCAGAGAAAACTACAACCGAAAGCTTCCGGTAGACTGGACAGCGCGTCAAGAGGAAGCCTTTCAAGCGCTTAAAGCACTTCTGACGCAACCACCAATTCTAGCCTATCCCGACTACAGTCAGCCATTCCGCTTGTACACAGATGCAAGTCACCAAGGTTTGGGTGCAGTGTTGTCCCAGGTTCAGGACAAGAAAGAGCGAGTCATCGCCTACGCCAGCAGGAGTCTGAGAGGCGCGGAGAAGAACGACCAGAACTATAGTTCTTTCAAACTCGAACTTCTGGCGCTTGTCTGGGCCGTGACAGAGAAGTTTAAAGACTACCTGGCTGCCACACCCTTTACCGTGTACACAGATAACAATCCTTTGGCGCATCTGGACACCTCTCGACTGGGAGCCCTTGAACAACGGTGGGCCTCAAGACTCGCGAATTACAAGTTCTCTGTCAAGTATCGCAGTGGCAAGTCCAACGCTAACGCTGATGCACTCTCAAGGTTGCCTGTGGGAAAAGAACCACCCCGAGAAGACATCTGGGAAGAGGTGGAGATGCCACCATTCTACAACAAGTTTGCCCAACAGGTTGCTATTGGTGTCCCTGTAGAAGGAGAATCTCTGGCGAAAACAGCTGCCGAATCCCTCCAGGAGCCATCTCTGTGGAAAACGTTCCAAGAAGAGAGCAGAGTTTTAGGAGAATTGTCAGATTTCCTGCTTACAGGAAGAATACCAACCCGTGTAAAGAGAGGTCTTCATGACGTGGAATTAAAACGCCTTTGGCGACAGAGGAAGCGCCTGTTTGTCCAACGAGGCCTTCTACATAGAAACACTCTTGATCCTGTCACAGGTGAAAGGCTTCATCAGATCCTCGTACCAAGAAGAGACGCACAGATGATACTTGAGGCGTATCATGACAGATCCGGTCACTTCGGGGTACAAAAGACCGAAGCTACCATCCGTCGTCGCTTCTATTGGGTTGGGATGAGGAGTGACATTGAGAGTTGGTGCCGAGAGTGTCCCGCCTGTAGTATCACCAAGGAAGGTCGAAGAGATCAGAAGGCCCCACTACATCCAATTAAGACTCAAAAGCCGTGTGAAATTGTTGCTCTGGACCATGTGAAGTTGGGTCCCACACGTTCCGGCTACAGCTACGCTCTGACAATGGTGGATCATTACTCCAAGTTCCTTGTCATCGTGCCTGTCAGAGATCTTACAGCAAGAACTACGGCTGAGACCTTCTACGCAGAGTTTGTCCGCCATTACGGTTGTCCTGAGCATATCCTCACCGACCGTGGATCGGCGTTTGAATCCCAATTGTTCCGTGAGCTGTGTCAGTTCCAAGACTGCAAGAAGTTGCGAACCACAGCGTATCACCCTCAAGGGAATGGTATGTGCGAGAAGGCAAATCAAGTGATCATCGGCATGCTAAGAACAGCCGCAGTTACACCTGGTGTTGAGTGGCCTGAGCGTATCAAGGACTTGGCCTATATTTACAACAACACACCCCAAACATCTACGGGATATGCACCATTTTATCTAATGTTTGGAAGACAAGGTCAACTTCCTTCAGACTTAACCCTTGGTGTGAAGGTCCCTGACACCATCAATCCACTACCCATAACAGACTGGGTTATTGAACACCGCCGACGTATGGAGGAAGCTAAAGAGATAGTTGAAACGCGCATGGATGAGGTTCGTAGGAGACAACAGGAGGATTACAACCATCGCGCCCAGGCAGCGCCCCTGAAAGTTGGCGACCGTGTATGGTTAAGGAATAACCATCGGAATGGGAAATTGGATCCATTCTGGGAGAAAGAACCATACAGTGTCATCTCCATACCATATCCTGAATCCGACGTGTATGAGATCTCTAAACCTGGGAGACAGCCCCAAGTAGTACACCGAAACCGTCTGAAGCTGTGCCTTAAAGAAGGACTACCCACAGAGGTGCCCCCAGCTGAGACAACGAGTACAGAGATCTTGTCACCTTCTGAAGCGAAAGAGAGACCCCCAACTTTAACTGAGCTTATGTGGGCGCCTAAACTACTACCATTTAGCTGTTATCCACCAATTGCTCTAGTGCAAGAGAACCCTTCGACAGATGATTTAATTGATTTCAGTGACTCTGTTCCTGATTCAAATCTCGTTCCACTTAGGCGTTCTGAGCTTACCACAAAAGGCATACCTCCAACACGCTATAGTGATGCCATGGCTGTCCTTGGGTAAAAGAGGTTAACTGTCTCTGCTTCTGTATATATGTTATTCCTGCTCTGATTACATTAATGTTTTTCCTGTGTGTATATACAGTATATATATAATATCTTGCCATGTAATATAGTATTTACACTTATATGCAACAATCCAAGCCATAGTGCCTGGCTCACCGAGCCAAGGAAGTTCTGTTACCCCATTGCGGTATGGACATTCGTGCTAGAGTGCCTACTGTTCCTTACAGAAAGGACTGTTTATTGTTTCTCAGAGAGACTCTCATGATAATGGACACTCACAAAATTTGTGCCAGAGAGCCTCTGGACCCATTTGCACTTTATTCGTATTTATTAACGTTATGTTACATTTCTCACCTTCACCCCAGCCCGTCGCCGAGGTCGGCTCAGTGAAAGAGGGGGAGTATGTGGCATCCCAGAGCTGGCTATGGCTGGGCTGAGGGTGATCTCTGTGCATTGTATTATTTCCTGTTGCTTCATAGCCTGTGTGACATAGCAGGGGGTCCTGAGTCTCACACAACACAGCGCCACCTAGTGAGCCTCACACATGCATTACACCTCCCATAGGATTGAATAGTAACCAAATGTCCAATGGGAGGACATCGCCTGGGAAAAGGGGAGGAGTCAGCTGATCACTGGGTCCCCATGGTAACACCCCTGCAGGAAGGTCCTGCGTGTGAGGTGTTAGAAGTGTGGAGTGTTAGGAGGAGGAGGTGAGGAGATAAGTGTGATGTCCTGTGAAGAAAGCAGTGAGTTTAGTGCAGGAATCTCAAGTCCTAGACAGGCCCAGGAAGGTTGGAGAGCTGACATACTCCAGCTATTCAGAAGATCCTGTCCCCTGTCTGCCTAGCCATCGCCCTGAAGGAAGTCAAGCATCATTATCTTGTCAGCATGAGACTGTGGAGAGAACATTCTGGAACACGTGCTCCATAGCAAGTATCACAGGATCCAGGGGCCAAGGCCAGACCTGTGGAATATCCTGCCACCCTGACTATTGCACCCCGAAACTCTGAGCTATCAGGACCACATAACGTGAGTGGGGAATATTATGTACTAGTATCATGGTGGGCATCCTCCTATGAGCCAAATAGGAGCCCAGACGCACCTTAGGGCTGTAACACTGAAGTATAAGGGGCTAGGAACACCTTTCATCAAGTCTACCCTGCACCCCAGGACTTTGCTGTGTCACCAGGCGTACCCCGTTGTTTTGTATTGAAGAAACTGTTTAAGCATTTGTGCCTCCACACCCATGGAAGCAAAAGTTCAACTTTACAACCGTTTCTGTGTCTGACTCTGCACCGACAACATCAGGGCGCCCCAAACACCACCAGTCGGCACAGTATAGGGGAAGCGCCCCGGGGGAACAATCACCACCAACATTTGTGCAGCCCCCTCATCACCGGTACCAGTGGTGGTAACGTGGGACAGCACCAGCGCTGCGCCCTCGTGCCCAGAGACCGTGACAAGTCTGCGCTGTTTGCACCCCGCAATCCCAACTGCAGCGTTGCCTTCCATCTGGTCACCGAATATGTAACAGCGAGCTCTAATCCCGCACCACATTTGGTGTATGAGTTGAAAGAATTGTTGACCACAGCAAGGGCCAGATCTTGATCAGTGATCCTGAATTATAATTTGATGGCAACGTTTACACCCTCCCAGATCCATAAAGGCACCCCCCCTTTGAGGTTGGGTTCGTTTCAGGAACAGATTCACTGGGACAAAATCTTGGTTTATATTGATCAGACTTTGGGTCCTATTGTTCGGCTCTACCATCATATACACAGGATACAAGTAATCTATTATAGAAGCTTGTGGGGTGGTGGTCACAGAAGATGTCTAGTTGGCCAGTTTGACCTTGAGGCCCCTTTATTCATCCATACCACACAGTATGGGCCTCGACATGGTCAAGTACCTTTTTTGGGTTCTAGAGGTATTCATTACCGTGCCCACAGTGATTTTGTACTCAGCCTCTCAATTTTTTCCTGTTTTAACAGTAGAATCTTCCACCAGCTCAGGGATACAGCGATGGGGAGCCCCTGTATTTGGACTAGTGGGAGTAGTTTCGAAAATAAAATAAAATAAAATAAAAACAAAATACATATAGGGAATAACAGGGTCATTTGAACTTAAGGCAAATTTGGGTACTAATCTTGTAAGGCCGTGAGCAATTCATGGGTGTTAATGATCTTTCCCTCTAAGGGCCTGTGGTCAGTGACTCCCATTCATGTATTAGAGCCCCCTATCTCATTTGCACCTGCTCCTGTCCTCAGCCTCGCAGCTTGCACATTCTAGGAGATTCCACATGAAGAAAACATATCTTTGGTAAGATTGTGCCATATGTTGTGAAACTAGCACATTGAAGTCCCAGATTGGTCACATAGGGTGTGCATTCTTTATTTTTGCAGGATTGGTTCCAGTTATTAATACTGTTATGTATATTAGAGTAAGTGTTATGTGTTAGGCTCTCTTTGGCTTATTTTGTCTGATGCGCCCAATAAATGTATTTACTCAGTGATTTACTATAAAGAAAAAAAAATCAGATATTTTATTTATTTGAGCAAAACGCATAACCTTACATTTGTCTACATTAAACATAATTTACCAAATCTCAGCCCATACTTCCCTAGCTCCCCTAAATCCCCCTGTAAAATTCTACTATCCTCCTCCTGTGTAATATTCTACTATCCTCCTCTGTAATATTCTACTATGCTCCTCCTCCTCTGTAATATTCTACTATCCTCCTCCTCCTCTGTAATATTCTACTATCCTCCTTCTCCTCTGTAATATTCTACTATCCTCCTCCTCTGTAATATTCTACTATCCTCCTCCTCTTTAATAGTCTACTATCCTCCTCTGTGATATTCTACTATCCTCCTCCTCTGTAATATTCTACTATCCTCCTCCTCCCCTGTAATATTCTACTATCCTCCTCCTTTCCTGTAATATTCTTCTATCCTCCTCCTCTGTAATATTCTACTATCCTCCTCCTCTGTAATATTCTCCTCCTCCTCCTCTGTAATATTCTACTATCCTCCTCCTCCTCTGTAATATTCTACTATCCTCCTCTGTAATATTCTACTATCCTCCTGTAAGTACTAGTCACACCTCATGTGACCTATGAGCTGCCTCCTCTACAGCACAGCACAGAGCAGAGCACAAGTACCTGGCAGCTAGTCTCCTGTAAGTACTAGTCACACCCCATGTGACCTATGAGCCGCCTCCTCTACAGCACAGCACAGAGCAGAGCACAAGTACCTGGCAGCTAGTCTCCTGTAAGTACTAGTCACACCTCATGTGACCTATGAGCCACCCTCCTCTACAGTCCAGCACAGCACAGCAGAGAGCACAAGTACCTGGCAGCTAGTCTCCTGTAAGTACTAGTCACACCTCATGTGACCTATGAGCCGCCTCCTCTACAGTACAGCACAGCACAGAGCAGAGCACAAGTACCTCGCAGCTAGTCTCCTGTAAGTACTAGTCACGCCCCATGTGACCTATGAGCCGCCTCCTCTACAGCACAGAGCAGAGCAGAAGTACCTGGCAGCTAGTCTCCTGTAAGTAATAGTCACACCTCATGTGACCTATGAGCCGCCCCTCCTCTACAGTCCAGCACAGCACAGCACAGAGCACAAGTACCTGGCAGCTAGTCTCCTGTAAGTACTAGTCACACCTCATGTGAGCTATGAGCCACCTCCTCTACAGTACAGCACAGAGCAGAGCACAAGTACCTGGCAGCTAGTCTCCTGTAAGTAATAGTCACACCTCATGTGACCTATGAGCCGCCTCCTCTACAGTCCAGCACAGCACAGCACAGAGCAGAAGTACCTGGCAGCTAGTCTCCTGTAAGTACTAGTCACACCTCATGTGACCTATGAGCCGCCCCCTCTACAGTCCAGCACAGCACAGAGCAGAGCACAAGTACCTGGCAGCTAGTCTCCTGTAAGTACTAGTCACACCTCATGTGACCTATGAGCCGCCTCCTCTACAGCACAGCACAGAGCAGAGCACAAGTACCTGGCAGCTAGTCTCCTGTAAGTACTAGTCACACCCCATGTGACCTATGAGCTGCCTCCTCTACAGAGAGCGCACGGCCGACCCCCCCCCCCTACGCACAGAGCAGAGCACAAGTACCTGGCAGCTAGTCTCCTGTAAGTACTAGTCACACCTCATGTGACCTATGAGCTGCCTCCTCTACAGCACAGCACAGAGCAGAGCACAAGTACCTGGCAGCTAGTCTCCTGTATGTAATAGTCACACCTCATGTGACCTATGAGCCGCCTCCTCTACAGCACAGAGCACGAGCACAAGTACCTGGCAGCTAGTCTCCTGTAACTACTAGTCACACCTCATGTGACCTATGAGCCGCCTCCTCAGACAGCACAGAGCAGAGCACAAGTACCTGGCAGCTAGTCTCCTGTAACTACTAGTCACACCTCATGTGACCTATGAGCCGCCTCCTCTACAGCACAGAGCAGAGCACAAGTATCTGGCAGCTAGTCTCCTGTAAGTACTAGTCACACCCCATGTGACCTATGAGCCGCCTCCTCTACAGCACAGCACAGAGCAGAGCACAAGTACCTGGCAGCTAGTCTCCTGTAACTACTAGTCACACCTCATGTGACCTATGAGCCGCCTCCTCTACAGCACAGAGCAGAGCACAAGTACCTGGCAGCTAGTCTCCTGTAAGTACTAGTCACTCCTCATGTGACCTATGAGCCGCCTCCTCTACAGCACAGCACAGAGCAGAGCACAAGTACCTGGCAGAGGTATTCATTACCGTGCCCACAGTGATTTTGTACTCAGCCTCACAATTTTTTCCTGTTTTAACAGTAGAATCTTCCACCAGCTCAGGGATACAGCGATGGGGAGCCCTTGTATTTGGACTAGTGGGAGTAGTTTCGAAAATAAAATAAAATAAAATAAAAACAAAATACATATAGGGAATAACAGGGTCATTTGAACTTAAGGCAAATTTGGGTACTAATCTTGTAAGGCCGTGAGCAATTCATGGGTGTTAATGATCTTTCCCTCTAAGGGCCTGTGGTCAGTGACTCCCATTCATGTATTAGAGCCCCCTATCTCATTTGCACCTGCTCCTGTCCTCAGCCTCGCAGCTTCACATCTAGGAGATTCCACATGAAGAAAACATATCTTTGGTAAGATTGTGCCATATGTTGTGAAACTAGCACATTGAAGTCCCAGATTGGTCACATAGGGTGTGCATTCTTTATTTTTGCAGGATTGGTTCCAGTTATTAATACTGTTATGTATATTAGAGTAAGTGTTATGTGTTAGGCTCTCTTTGGCTTATTTTGTCTGATGCGCCCAATAAATGTATTTACTCAGTGATTTACTATAAAGAAAAAAAATCAGATATTTTATTTATTTGAGCAAAACGCATAACCTTACATTTGTCTACATTAAACATAATTTACCAAATCTCAGCCCATACTTCCCTAGCTCCCCTAAATCCCCCTGTAAAATTCTACTATCCTCCTCCTGTGTAATATTCTACTATCCTCCTCTGTAATATTCTACTATGCTCCTCCTCCTCTGTAATATTCTACTATCCTCCTCCTCCTCTGTAATATTCTACTATCCTCCTTCTCCTCTGTAATATTCTACTATCCTCCTCCTCTGTGATATTCTACTATCCTCCTCCTCTGTAATATTCTACTATCCTCCTCCTCCCCTGTAATATTCTACTATCCTCCTCCTTTCCTGTAATATTCTTCTATCCTCCTCCTCTGTAATATTCTACTATCCTCCTCCTCTGTAATATTCTCCTCCTCCTCCTCTGTAATATTCTACTATCCTCCTCCTCCTCTGTAATATTCTACTATCCTCCTCTGTAATATTCTACTATCCTCCTGTAAGTACTAGTCACACCTCATGTGACCTATGAGCTGCCTCCTCTACAGCACAGCACAGAGCAGAGCACAAGTACCTGGCAGCTAGTCTCCTGTAAGTACTAGTCACACCTCATGTGACCTATGAGCCGCCTCCTCTACAGCACAGCACAGAGCAGAGCACAAGTACCTGGCAGCTAGTCTCCTGTAAGTACTAGTCACACCTCATGTGACCTATGAGCCACCTCCTCTACAGTCCAGCACAGCACAGCAGAGAGCACAAGTACCTGGCAGCTAGTCTCCTGTAAGTACTAGTCACACCTCATGTGACCTATGAGCCGCCTCCTCTACAGTACAGCACAGCACAGAGCAGAGCACAAGTACCTCGCAGCTAGTCTCCTGTAAGTACTAGTCACGCCCCATGTGACCTATGAGCCGCCTCCTCTACAGCACAGAGCAGAGCAGAAGTACCTGGCAGCTAGTCTCCTGTAAGTAATAGTCACACCTCATGTGACCTATGAGCCGCTTCCTCTACAGTCCAGCACAGCACAGCACAGAGCACAAGTATCTGGCAGCTAGTCTCCTGTAAGTACTAGTCACACCTCATGTGAGCTATGAGCCACCTCCTCTACAGTACAGCACAGAGCAGAGCACAAGTACCTGGCAGCTAGTCTCCTGTAAGTAATAGTCACACCTCATGTGACCTATGAGCCGCCTCCTCTACAGTCCAGCACAGCACAGCACAGAGCAGAAGTACCTGGCAGCTAGTCTCCTGTAAGTACTAGTCACACCTCATGTGACCTATGAGCCGCCTCCTCTACAGTCCAGCACAGCACAGAGCAGAGCACAAGTACCTGGCAGCTAGTCTCCTGTAAGTACTAGTCACACCTCATGTGACCTATGAGCCGCCTCCTCTACAGCACAGCACAGAGCAGAGCACAAGTACCTGGCAGCTAGTCTCCTGTAAGTACTAGTCACACCCCATGTGACCTATGAGCTGCCTCCTCTACAGCGCAGCACAGAGCAGAGCACAAGTATCTGGCAGCTAGTCTCCTGTAAGTACTAGTCACACCTCATGTGACCTATGAGCTGCCTCCTCTACAGCACAGCACAGAGCAGAGCACAAGTACCTGGCAGCTAGTCTCCTGTATGTAATAGTCACACCTCATGTAACCTATGAGCCGCCTCCTCTACAGCACAGAGCAGAGCACAAGTACCTGGCAGCTAGTCTCCTGTAACTACTAGTCACACCTCATGTGACCTATGAGCCGCCTCCTCTACAGCACAGAGCAGAGCACAAGTATCTGGCAGCTAGTCTCCTGTAAGTACTAGTCACACCCCATGTGACCTATGAGCCGCCTCCTCTACAGCACAGCACAGAGCAGAGCACAAGTACCTGGCAGCTAGTCTCCTGTAACTACTAGTCACACCTCATGTGACCTATGAGCCGCCTCCTCTACAGCACAGAGCAGAGCACAAGTACCTGGCAGCTAGTCTCCTGTAAGTACTAGTCACTCCTCATGTGACCTATGAGCCGCCTCCTCTACAGCACAGCACAGAGCAGAGCACAAGTACCTGGCAGAGGTATTCATTACCGTGCCCACAGTGATTTTGTACTCAGCCTCACAATTTTTTCCTGTTTTAACAGTAGAATCTTCCACCAGCTCAGGGATACAGCGATGGGGAGCCCTTGTATTTGGACTAGTGGGAGTAGTTTCGAAAATAAAATAAAATAAAATAAAAACAAAATACATATAGGGAATAACAGGGTCATTTGAACTTAAGGCAAATTTGGGTACTAATCTTGTAAGGCCGTGAGCAATTCATGGGTGTTAATGATCTTTCCCTCTAAGGGCCTGTGGTCAGTGACTCCCATTCATGTATTAGAGCCCCCTATCTCATTTGCACCTGCTCCTGTCCTCAGCCTCGCAGCTTCTAGGAGATTCCACATGAAGAAAACATATCTTTGGTAAGATTGTGCCATATGTTGTGAAACTAGCACATTGAAGTCCCAGATTGGTCACATAGGGTGTGCATTCTTTATTTTTGCAGGATTGGTTCCAGTTATTAATACTGTTATGTATATTAGAGTAAGTGTTATGTGTTAGGCTCTCTTTGGCTTATTTTGTCTGATGCGCCCAATAAATGTATTTACTCAGTGATTTACTATAAAGAAAAAAAAATCAGATATTTTATTTATTTGAGCAAAACGCATAACCTTACATTTGTCTACATTAAACATAATTTACCAAATCTCAGCCCATACTTCCCTAGCTCCCCTAAATCCCCCTGTAAAATTCTACTATCCTCCTCCTGTGTAATATTCTACTATCCTCCTCTGTAATATTCTACTATGCTCCTCCTCCTCTGTAATATTCTACTATCCTCCTCCTCCTCTGTAATATTCTACTATCCTCCTTCTCCTCTGTAATATTCTACTATCCTCCTCCTCTGTAATATTCTACTATCCTCCTCCTCTTTAATAGTCTACTATCCTCCTCTGTGATATTCTACTATCCTCCTCCTCTGTAATATTCTACTATCCTCCTCCTCCCCTGTAATATTCTACTATCCTCCTCCTTTCCTGTAATATTCTTCTATCCTCCTCCTCTGTAATATTCTACTATCCTCCTCCTCTGTAATATTCTCCTCCTCCTCCTCTGTAATATTCTACTATCCTCCTCCTCCTCTGTAATATTCTACTATCCTCCTCTGTAATATTCTACTATCCTCCTGTAAGTACTAGTCACACCTCATGTGACCTATGAGCTGCCTCCTCTACAGCACAGCACAGAGCAGAGCACAAGTACCTGGCAGCTAGTCTCCTGTAAGTACTAGTCACACCTCATGTGACCTATGAGCCGCCTCCTCTACAGCACAGCACAGAGCAGAGCACAAGTATCTGGCAGCTAGTCTCCTGTAAGTACTAGTCACACCTCATGTGACCTATGAGCCGCCTCCTCTACAGCACAGCACAGCACAGAGCAGAGCACAAGTATCTGGCAGCTAGTCTCCTGTAAGTACTAGTCACACCTCATGTGACCTATGAGCCGCCTCCTCTACAGTACAGCACAGCACAGAGCAGAGCACAAGTACCTCGCAGCTAGTCTCCTGTAAGTACTAGTCACGCCCCATGTGACCTATGAGCCGCCTCCTCTACAGCACAGAGCAGAGCAGAAGTACCTGGCAGCTAGTCTCCTGTAAGTAATAGTCACACCTCATGTGACCTATGAGCCGCTTCCTCTACAGTCCAGCACAGCACAGCACAGAGCACAAGTATCTGGCAGCTAGTCTCCTGTAAGTACTAGTCACACCTCATGTGAGCTATGAGCCACCTCCTCTACAGTACAGCACAGAGCAGAGCACAAGTACCTGGCAGCTAGTCTCCTGTAAGTAATAGTCACACCTCATGTGACCTATGAGCCGCCTCCTCTACAGTCCAGCACAGCACAGCACAGAGCAGAAGTACCTGGCAGCTAGTCTCCTGTAAGTACTAGTCACACCTCATGTGACCTATGAGCCGCCTCCTCTACAGTCCAGCACAGCACAGAGCAGAGCACAAGTACCTGGCAGCTAGTCTCCTGTAAGTACTAGTCACACCTCATGTGACCTATGAGCCGCCTCCTCTACAGCACAGCACAGAGCAGAGCACAAGTACCTGGCAGCTAGTCTCCTGTAAGTACTAGTCACACCCCATGTGACCTATGAGCTGCCTCCTCTACAGCGCAGCACAGAGCAGAGCACAAGTATCTGGCAGCTAGTCTCCTGTAAGTACTAGTCACACCTCATGTGACCTATGAGCTGCCTCCTCTACAGCACAGCACAGAGCAGAGCACAAGTACCTGGCAGCTAGTCTCCTGTATGTAATAGTCACACCTCATGTAACCTATGAGCCGCCTCCTCTACAGCACAGAGCAGAGCACAAGTACCTGGCAGCTAGTCTCCTGTAACTACTAGTCACACCTCATGTGACCTATGAGCCGCCTCCTCTACAGCACAGGAGCAGAGCACAAGTATCTGGCAGCTAGTCTCCTGTAAGTACTAGTCACACCCCATGTGACCTATGAGCCGCCTCCTCTACAGCACAGCACAGAGCAGAGCACAAGTACCTGGCAGCTAGTCTCCTGTAACTACTAGTCACACCTCATGTGACCTATGAGCCGCCTCCTCTACAGCACAGAGCAGAGCACAAGTACCTGGCAGCTAGTCTCCTGTAAGTACTAGTCACTCCTCATGTGAGCTTTGAGCCGCCTCCTCTACAGCACAGCACAGAGCAGAGCACAAGTACCTGGCAGAGGTATTCATTACCGTGCCCACAGTGATTTTGTACTCAGCCTCACAATTTTTTCCTGTTTTAACAGTAGAATCTTCCACCAGCTCAGGGATACAGCGATGGGGAGCCCTTGTATTTGGACTAGTGGGAGTAGTTTCGAAAATAAAATAAAATAAAATAAAAACAAAATACATATAGGGAATAACAGGGTCATTTGAACTTAAGGCAAATTTGGGTACTAATCTTGTAAGGCCGTGAGCAATTCATGGGTGTTAATGATCTTTCCCTCTAAGGGCCTGTGGTCAGTGACTCCCATTCATGTATTAGAGCCCCCCTATCTCATTTGCACCTGCTCCTGTCCTCAGCCTCGCAGCTTCTAGGAGATTCCACATGAAGAAAACATATCTTTGGTAAGATTGTGCCATATGTTGTGAAACTAGCACATTGAAGTCCCAGATTGGTCACATAGGGTGTGCATTCTTTATTTTTGCAGGATTGGTTCCAGTTATTAATACTGTTATGTATATTAGAGTAAGTGTTATGTGTTAGGCTCTCTTTGGCTTATTTTGTCTGATGCGCCCAATAAATGTATTTACTCAGTGATCTACTATAAAGAAAAAAAAATCAGATATTTTATTTATTTGAGCAAAACGCATAACCTTACATTTGTCTACATTAAACATAATTTACCAAATCTCAGCCCATACTTCCCTAGCTCCCCTAAATCCCCCTGTAAAATTCTACTATCCTCCTCCTGTGTAATATTCTACTATCCTCCTCTGTAATATTCTACTATGCTCCTCCTCCTCTGTAATATTTTACTATCCTCCTCCTCCTCTGTAATATTCTACTATCCTCCTTCTCCTCTGTAATATTCTACTATCCTCCTCCTCTGTAATATTCTACTATCCTCCTCCTCCCCTGTAATATTCTACTATCCTCCTCCTTCCCTGTAATATTCTACTATCCTCCCCCCTCCTCCTCTGTAATATTCTACTATCCTCCTCCTCTGTGATATTCTACTATCCTCCTCCACTGTAATATTCTACTATCCTCCTCCTCTGTAATAGTCTACTATCCTCCTCTGTGATATTCTACTATCCTCCTCCTCTGTAATATTCTACTATCCTCCTCCTCCCCTGTAATATTCTACTATCCTCCTCCTCCTCTGTAATATTCTACTATGCTCCTCCTCCTCTGTAATATTCTACTATCCTCCTCCTTCCCTGTAATATTCTACTATCCTCCTCCACCTCTGTGATATTCTACTATCCTCCTCCTCCTCTGTAATATTCTACTATCCTCTTCTGTAATATTCTACTATCCTCCTCCTCTGTAATATTCTACTATCCTCCTCTGTAATATTCTACTATCCTCCTCCTCTGTAATATTCTACTATCCTCCTCCTCCTCTGTAATATTCTACTATCCTCCTCCTCCTCTGTAATATTCTACTATCCTCCTCCTGTAATATTCTACTATCCTCCTCCTCTGTAATATTCTACTATCCTCCTCTGTAATATTCTACTATCCTCCTCCTCTGTAATATTCTACTATCCTCCTCCTCCTCTGTAATATTCTACTATCCTCCTCCTCCTCTGTAATATTCTACTATCCTCCTCCTCTGTAATATTCTAATATCCTCCTCCTCTGTAATATTCTACTATCCTCCTCCTCTGTAATATTCCACTATCCTCCTCCTCTGTAATATTCTACTATCCTCCTCTGTAATATTCTACTATCCTCCTCCTCTGTAATATTCTACTATCCTCCTCCTCCTCTGTAATATTCTACTATCCTCCTCCTCCTCTGTAATATTCTACTATCCTCCTCTGTAATATTCTACTATCCTCCTGTAAGTACTAGTCACGCCCCATGTGACCTATGAGCCGCCTCCTCTACAGTACAGCACAGAGCAGAGCAGAAGTACCTGGCAGCTAGTCTCCTGTAAGTACTAGTCACACCTCATGTGACCTATGAGCCGCCTCCTTTACAGTCCAGCACAGCACAGAGCAGAGCACAAGTACCTGGCAGCTAGTCTCCTGTAGGTACTAGTCACACCTCATGTGACCTATGAGCCGCCTCCTTTACAGTCCAGCACAGCACAGAGCAGAGCACAAGTACCTGGCAGCTAGTCTCCTGTAAGTACTAGTCACACCTCATGTGAGCTATGAGCCGCCTCCTCTACAGTACAGCACAGCACAGAGCAGAGCACAAGTCCTGGCAGCTAGTCTCCTGTAAGTAATAGTCACGCCCCATGTGACCTATGAGCCGCCTCCTCTACAGTACAGCACAGAGCAGAGCAGAAGTACCTGGCAGCTAGTCTCCTGTAAGTACTAGTCACACCTCATGTCTGTGCGGGGTCAATCACCAGGTGTGTTAATGCTCCACAACCCTGCACACTGTGCACTAGTGGGGAGGACGACAGAGAGGGAAGGCTGTTTATTTGGAACTGCATGTTGGAGGGGGATGAACTTTCGAAGAAAGTGTAATGATGCTTACATGGGACTCCATAGTGTAATGGGCTGAAGGGGGAGAGGGTGGTGCTTTTTTTTTTTTTATGCATGGGACTGCATAATTTGGAGAGGGCTGAATAAAGAGAGGGTGATGTCTACATGGGAGTGCATGTTGGATGGAGTTGAAGCAGGGAGAGAGGATGATGCTGTCTACATGGGTCTACATGTAACTGTGGGGGCATATGAGGGGGACATTAAACTGTGGGTGCACCAGGAGAGAGACTTTATACTGTGGGGTCAGTTTGAAGACAACTTTATAATGTGGGGGCATATAATATTAGGGTGACTGTAAGAGCATTAGACTGTGTGGGGAGCACAAAGAGAAATGGATGAGAATGGGTGGAGTCAAATTAGAAGTGGGTGGAGTTAAATTTGCCACGACGCACATAGCGCACTGCACATTTTGTCCTTCTTTCTGTCCTTTAAAAGTTGGGAGGTATGGTATGTTTTTGGGACATTCCAATAGGAACAAGATAGTCGCATGTTACTCATGTCCAAGTGAAACCACATGAATGAATACTGTCTAGCTGGGGTCGGCACCCGTAGTCTCCTGTCTTCTCTCACCCTGCTGAATGATGAGTGGTGTAGTCTTTATACCAAGAGCTGGGCAATAGGACAGCAGAAATAAATCTTAGGGTTCCAGCAATGTACTGTATATGAGGGAAGATGGCTCAGTAGTAGGGTCAGACAGTCTCTCATCACTAGTACAATATAAATAAGACATTAGACATGGACCCCAATAGCTGTGCCCAATCTTCAGAGCACCCATATAAAGTGGCCCAGGCAGACATAGAGGAGTTTCCCGATGTAGCTCCTGCTGCTCACTGACATCCTTATAGATAAATAGCAGATCTCGTACGCCCCAAACCCTCCACCATTAAAGTCGATTTCTGCAGTGACTCTCCAATCTGTCCATAGCCCCGATATTCCAATACCAGCGGTACAGGGTACATGCCACAACCCAGACCGAGGAGACTGGAGGATGAGAGTAGTAGTGGCGGATGCTGTGCCACCTAGCAGGCCGAGCATGCTCACCAACCGCTCCAGTCCCACTCCTAGGCGGGACAAAGTCGAGGGGGGTCCTGCAGCACTATTGGATGGTGGTGGTAGTAGTTCTTTCCCCCGGGGCACTTCCAGTTGAAGAGGGAACCTCTCCTACCTGAGCCGGTGTGGTGTTGGTCGGAAAGGCCCTCATGGTAAAGCAGGCACGACTCAGGAGTCAGCGATACAGGTAAACCAAACAGACTTTATTTGGCAACAGGAAACAGTAAGTCAACAGCAGCTTCCAGATGGGGGTAGTAGTCCTACAGTGTCCAACCCCCAGCCTTGGTTCTAGGAGGGTGCCCAGGGTTCATACAGGCTCCACAGGATGGCTTTCTCTACTCCTCCTCTGTGCCTCTCCCAGCCAGGTACACTGGGGATGGAGTTACAGGGAGTCCTGACAGGGATCTGGTTACCTGTATGCTACGCCCGAATGCATCTCTACTGTCAGGGTCCTCTCCTGCTTCTCCTGGCACGGCACCAAATAAGTCCAGCAGCTTGAGTAGCTTTACTCCCTTGCTCTGGGCTGTCTTCAGATGAGCCTGGGGTTGATGATATCCCTCCTGACGCTGTGAGAGCGGCGGTTGGCCTTCAGTCCAGAGGCTGGTGGCAGGTCAGCTCTGCACACCTAGTCTGGTCTGCTGCATGCACTGAACACTGAAGGGGAGAAATGCCGAGGGAAGAAGCTGCAAAACATATAACATAAAACACTTAACATAGAAAGGGACGCACTAATGTAAAACCCAGAGGCACAAGAAACAAACACATAAAAGCAGTAGCACTCTGGGATGCTGCATACAGAGGTCGCAGTTGCTCCTGTCCCACAAGCTTTAAGCTATGCCTTTGTCCACTCTTACCCCTTCCTGTTTCCCCACCTCCCCCAAATTGTACGCAAACACAGGCTCAGAACCTGGAGGATTCAGGGGGTCCCCTTATAGCAATGCCCATGTCGAAATGAATAGCGTGGGTGAGATTAGCCTCAGGTTTTTGTGCGATGAATGTGCAGATGTTGTGTGTATATATATATATATTGACTGAGTTTGGTTATCCAGGGCCTTTATGACCCCCACAATGGGCTACTGATGTGAGGACATGCATGCAATGAATCAGAGCGAGTCAGTAAAATCCAATCCCCGTGCCTTCAGTCTTTTGTGCAGTTTCTATTGCTTTGTGGCCTGGATAAGCAGATTGTGCTGTTTATGGTATGAAGAGAGAAGAATGGTGAATGTGCCATCTACAGGTTTCATATGGTAATGACATCTGGCAGAGGACCGGGCCGGGGTTTATTACAGGTTTCTGCGTATTCTGGGCGTACGCCAAGACATATCCCAGAATTCACTTAATAGATTAGGATTCGGCTATTACATTGTGGCTCATTCCTTGTACCAAAAAGCACAGATGACAAAGCAAGGGGGGAATTTACTGTTCTCACTAGGCCAAAAACTGGCGTATCACAGTCACCAGGCGGGAGGGGGATCAAGGCGGGCCATGGCAGTGACACCAGTCTATGGCATCCATTTCACTAGTGGCCCACAGGGGCAGGCGCAGCAGAATTATTAGAGCTGTAAGGACTGGTATATGTGGATATTTATGGACATGGATTTTCCATTCATAAGCAATACAATTGGATGAAGAAAGCGTAATGCCATCCGGGGCTGCTAACATGAAGTCACGTGTAAAATATAAAGACTATCCCACACTTAACTCCTCTCCAATTGGTTAAAGACTAAAACTAATACAACAAAATGGGAAAGATTTATTAAGCAAAATGTGACAGAATACTGGCCTAATTTACACCAAAAAACTGTCCAGCATACCATTTGCCACATTTATCAAGTGTCTTAGACACTTTTCCAACTCAACTGACAAGGGGCGTGTGTGATGATTCTGCTTAAATATGGCTAAAACTCAAAGCTATATTTTGGTCTCTGGGTAGCGTATTTCTCTCTAGTTCCATTTATTCATACTGTGCGCAGCTATAAGCATAGATGTATATTGGCAGTAGTGGCAACACTGGAACAATAGGGCTCCATTGTATTCCTACACAGCCCTGAGTGATCAAACAATAGGGCATTGTTCCAGCTTGGGCTGTTAGATCAGATATGCCTGATAATATTGTATCATTCCATTTGGTCTCATCTACATACAAAGGGTCTGGACTTGATTGCATTAACTCATCAGACGTGCTGCCGCCGGTGACCTCATTCTGGGAGGTAGCATAAAGGGTATAAAAGAGGATGCTAAGGAGTTGATGCTATAGAGATCATGTTATGGAGACTGTGCTGATATAATGCTATGGAGATTATGCTAAGGAGATTGGGCTGAGACCATCACAGACTACAGAGTTGTTACAGAGAGACCATGAGGAGATTTTTGTGATGAGACTACTGGTCTAATTCTGAGAGACTGTGTAAAGAGTATGCAGGCTGGATTACTGTTGTTGATGCCACATGCTGAAAAGCCTCCACTGGTGATCTCCACATGCTATGTGTGAGTGTTGGACTATAGAGCCACATCCAGGATATGTGTGGTAAAGTAATCATTTCACCTTTATCCCTTTTATTTTATTTGTACTGTATCTTGTAACTAGTAACTGTTAATGCTTGCATATATCTGCATATCTGTTCTGAACTGTATATGTTAGATTTTAATACCGACCCATTTAGGGGTTAATAAATATATAAAATTTATAAGGCTTGTCTTGTATTTATCTGGTGAACCCGGCACTCACTGGCGGTGAGTGTGGTTTTTATATGAAAGAGGACTCAGGTGGGGCCACAGCGGTGTTGGCGCACTGAGGATCTTTCGAGGGGTGTGACCTAAGTTGTGCCCTTGTGCTTCAAAAATATTTAAGCCAATTTATAGGAGATGCAAATTTAGACTAGATAGTCCAATAATACAGCAGATTTATCAAACAGCATCAGTCACTGTGATAAATCTGGTGTAGTATAAGACTGCCTAGTCAAGTGTTTAGACAGTATTAGTACATCTGCCCAATGTCATGGGTGGCTGCTGTTAGTGGATCACATTGTGAGAATTTGTCAAGAATACAGATTAGAAAACCAGTTTGGATCGAACCAGATTAGACCAGAATTTTCCATCAGTTGCAGGTTCAACCCAAATCTTTGGGGGTTCATCAACCATGAACTGGCAGTGAAATTATACTCTGGAGTCTCTTCCGGGAGTGCATCTGGCTCCCTCTCTGGGTACTCTTCTGGCCTCAGCGGTCACGTGGGACGTGTCGACATCGTGACGTCAATATCATTTCACTTCCGATTCTATACATAAACAAATCATAGGGCTGAACCATCTGAACCTGAAAAAAAGGAATCTTCAGAGGATTCCCCCTTCTCTAATAATGAAATCTGCTTAACTTACAATAGACATATCTGGACATGTCGCTAACATGACAGGCGAGGGAGGGCACATCGCACTTTAACAAGTAAGTACATACAGTTTTCCTTTTGTCCGAGGAGTTGTGATGCGACTGATATCTTTGCTAAATAATTTATTCCACATATGTGAAAATTTGTTTTCCAATATATATCCTGACTTTTCTGGCCTCTAAAGTGACATGGTCTTGATGGGTAGAGCTATGCTACTCATGGTGGGGGGCTATGCTACTCATGGTGGGGGGCTATGCTACTCATGGTGGGAGGCTATGCTACTCATGGTGGGGCTATGCTGCTCATGGTGTGGGGGCAATGCTACTCATGGTGGGGCTATACTTCTCATGGTGTGGGGGTTATGCTACTCATGGTGGGGGGGCTATGCTACTCATGGTGGGGGGGGCTATGCTACTCATGGTGGGAGCTATACAGCTCATGATGGGGGGCTATGCTACGCATGGTGGGAGGCTACGCTACTCATGGTGGAGGGGCTATTCTACTCATGGTGGAGGGCTATGCTACTCATGATGGGGGGCTATGCTGCTCATGGTGGGAGCTATGCAGCTCATGATGGGGGGCTATGCTACTCATGGTGGGGCTATACTGTTCATGGTGGGGGGCTGTGCTACTCATGGTGGGGGGCTATGCTGCTCATGATGGGGGGCTATAGTTCTCATAGGTGGAGGGCTATGCAACTCATGGTGGGGGGCTATGCTACTCATGGTGGGGGGCTATACTACACATGGTGGGGGGCTATGCTGCTCATGTTGGGGGGCTATGGTTCTCATAGGTGGAGGGCAATGCAACTCATGGTGGGGCTATACTGCTTATGGTGGGGGCTATGCTACTCATGGTGGGGGGCTATGCTGCTCATGGTGGGGGGCTATGGTTCTCATAGGTGGAGGGCTATACAACTCATGGTGGGAGCTATGCTGCTTGTTCTGACTCAATAGCTTGGCTGCAAGTGTGAGGTTGTGAGAGTGTCCTGTAGTCTCTATGCTAACCAGCAATTTACACCAAGATATCTATCAGATAGTGTTCAACTCAACTGAGGAGGCGTAGATAAGATTCCAGATGCTTTAATCCAGGTAAATCTTGTAGAACCTCATACAGCAGTAGATGAAAAATGATGAAATACCAGGAGCTGAGCAGACATGTTGCTTACAAAGAAGTGAAACTAAACTGAGAGAGAGAGAGAGGAGGAGCTACAGCATCACAGCTAAGGATACAGAGAGAGAAAAGGGACAAACTACAAAGACAAACAGTATCACAGATACATGTCAGTGAATTAAACCAAGTCCTGGGACATGACACTCCCCGCCTGAAATCTTTAGATTTCACTGAAAACAAACATTAAATGTCCTGAGATGTCCATAAAGTCCTCTTCAAACCTGAAAAACAAAAAAGAAACATGCACAACAAACAATAATCAACAGTTAGTCCAAATAAACCAATCTTCAGGTCGGGAAGCCGCAATTTGCCAACACCTCCACCGACCCACACTGTAATCCACAAGAACACGGTTTTAGTTCATGGAAGGAAGCTCCCCGCCATGAGCTGTGAATGGTGTCCTTATCTTCTTTTATGTGACGTCTCCTCTTGGAAGAAGAAGCACCAGTTCATTAATTGGGCGGAAGAAAACTCGCACTGAGCCTCCCTTGGTTACCTTGACCTCCACTTTCCGAGTCTTCCCATCATCACTAGGGACAACTTTAGTGATGAGACCCATAGGCCATTCATTCCGATGGACTTCTTTATCCCTTAGAAGGACGAGGTCACCCACCTGGAGATTAGGTTTTGAGGTCTGCCATTTGTGACGGCTCTGTAGCATGTGGAGGTACTCTGTTTTCCAGCGGTGCCAGAACACATTGGACAGGTGTTGAACTTGTTTCCATTGGCGTGTGTAAATGTCACTGTGATCTAAGGTACGTGGAGAGGTAGCAGCAGTACCAATTTTCTGAGTAAGAAGCGTTGCTGGGGTTAAGATAATTGGAGATTCAGGGTCTGAAGATACTGGGACAAGTGGCCTTGCATTGATTATCGCAGACACTTCAGCAAGAAAGGTTATTAACGTCTCATGGGTAAGCAGTGTCGACTTGTGGTCCATCAACATAGAGTCAAGGATTCTGCGTGTGATCCCAATCATACGTTCCCAGGAACCTCCCATATGGGATGAATGTGGAGGGTTAAACGTCCAAGTGCACCCATTGTTGGATAAGAAGTTGTCTAACTGCAGTTCTTTGCAGGCTCCAACGAAGTTAGTGCCACAGTCAGACCTCAGTTGTTTCTCAGCAGGCAGTGGAGTGTCCCAGTCCATGTTCTCAGTGGTAAGCTGTCTTAGTAGTAGCTTGCCTTGAATGGTGATGGGAGCAATGAAACCAAGAGGATCATAAATGCTGTTCACAACAGATAAAACTCCTCGTTTGGTGAAAGGTTTGTCACAAGAAGACACTTGGAATGTGAATGTGTCTTGTTCAGTGTTCCATAGCAATCCTAGGCTGCGTTGCATAGGAGGAGTATCAGAACTGAGATCAAGATCCTTCAAGTTGATTGCATGATCTTCAGAGGGAAATGCCTTCATTACCTCCATATTGTTGGAGATGATCTTGTGAAGTCTGAGGTTAGCTACAGACAGCATTTCCTGTGTTCTAGAGAGGAGATCGATCACTTCTTCACTTGCAGGTAAGGATTTAAGACCATCATCAACATAGAAGTTCCTCTCAACGAACTGACGAGCATCAGTGCCGTACTCTCTCACCTTCATGGGCGGTCCTTCTCAGTCCATAGATTGCTACTGCAGGAGAAGGGCTATTGCCAAAGACATGTACCTTCATCCGGTAATCTATGACTTCATTGTTGACATCATTGTCCTTATGCCATAGGAACCTGAGATAGTTTCTGTCATCATCCTTAACAATGAAGCAATGAAACATCTGTTGGATGTTGGCCATCACTGCAACTGGTTCCTGTCTGAAACGGATTAAGACTCCTATGAGGCTGTTGTTTAGGTTAGGACCAGTGAGGAGCAGGTTGTTGAGAGAGACGCCTTCATACTGAGCGCTAGAATCGAACACGACCCTGATTTGGTCAGGTTTGCGAGGGTGATACACGCCAAATGATGGAAGGTACCAGCATTCTTCTCCTTCCTTTAGTGGAGGTGCAGGTTCTGCATGATCTCTCTCAAATACCTTCTGCATGAAACCTACAAAGTGTTTCTCCATCTCTGGTTTCCTCTTGAGGGTACGTTTTAAAGAGGAAAATCTAGAAACTGCTTGCTTCAGATTGTTTGGTAGTTTTGATCTCGGGGAGCGGAAAGGTAAAGGTGCTACCCAGCTGTTGGAATCATCTTGAATGAATTCCTTGTCCATAAGTTTGAGAAATTCTTTATCAGCTATAGCCGGTGCCAGCTTGTTGTCATCACTTGTTGTATTGAACACTGTTAATCCAAGGGTGTCGTCCCCAGGCAGGAAAGTATTCACGTTGTCTCGGTGATTATGCAGCCACTTACTGTTGCTTATCTTCTCTTTCACTTGGTAGTGATGTGGACATGGCTGAAAACAAGTGCTGCGACCATTTGGTAACATATGCATCTTAAATGAAGAAATATTGGTGGGCCTTTTCATCCTACCTATGCAGACGTTGCCAATGATTACCCATCCTAGATCGAGGCGCTGGGCAAATGGTGCATCATGTGGTCCATTAATTTGCTGGCGTATTTTGTGCAGTCTGAGAATGTCTCTACCTAGCAGAACTAGAATGTCTGCATTTTTGTCAAGGGATGGTATTTCACTGGCTATAGCCCTTAGATGAGGGTGCTGGAAAGCCGCCTCTGGTGTGGGTATCTCTTCTCTGTTTGATGGTATCTGGTTGCACTCAACAAGTGTGGGCAAAGGTATCTCCAAATTGCCCTTGAGAGAAGCTATTACAAGACCACTGGCCCTTCTTCCTGAAACCTCTGATATGCCACTACAAGTACCCAAGGTATACGGATAAGTATCACCCTTTAAGTTAAACAGATCAAAGAGTTCTGACCTTGCAAGTGAGTGGTTGCTCTGGTCGTCCAAGATGGCGTACACCCTCAGAGCCCTTTCTGGTTGGCCCTTGGGGTATATATTGACTAGGCATATCCTTGCACAGGACTTGTCACAAAGGTCTTCTCCGCAGACTTCTGTACATGAGGAAGATACTGTGGTAGTATTTGCTGCTTGATCTGTGTTCTCCCCGCCATGCTTAGTTGGGGAAGGGGAACCTCTAGGTGGTGTGGCACTAGGCTGGGATGGATGAAGAGCTTGTACATGGTTCTCACTGCCACACTCTATACACTTAATAGCAATTTTACAGTCTCTAGCAACATGTTCAGTAGAGGCACAACATTTGAAACATATCCCTAGTTTCTTAAGAAGCTCTCTACGTTCCTGGATTGGTTTCCTCCTGAAGCCAATACACTTCTTCAGGGGATGAGGCTTCTTGTGAATAGGACACAGACGGTTAGGATTTTCTACCTTTTCGTCTTGGTTGCTGTTGCAACTGCTTTCTTCTGGTGCTGATGTAGGTATAGGAAGAATATCAGTCTTTTTCACCGAAACTGGGCCTCTGCGGTTTCTGTAGTTAGAATGTGAGCTGTCATACTTAATAGGAGGTGAACCAGGAACACTGGGATCCCCATAGGAAAAGCTTGGGTCATTCTTGGATTCTGCAATGTTCTTGATAAACTCACAGAAGTAGGAAAATGGAGGAAAGGAGACTTGATTCTCATTTTTGTATCTTGACCCAACTGTGGTCCACCTTTCTTGAATATTATATGGCAACTTGGAGACTATCGGGTTTACCCCACGAGCAGTGTCCAGGTAACTGAGGCCCGGTAGGAGAGTGTCCGCCTTAGCCAGTAGGAGCTCCATGAGTAGGTCACTAAGTTCTTGAAATTTCTGATGATCCTTACCAGATATCTTTGGAAACCCTTGCAACCGTTTGAACAGAGCATTCTCTATTGCTTCAGGACTGCCATAGGTTTTCTCCAGTCTTTCCCAAGCAGCGGTAAGGCCTGCTATGGGGTTGTAAATGTGGAAGGATCTGAGTCTTTTAGCACGTTCTGTGGACTGTGGGCCAAGCCACCGGATAAGCAAATCTAGTTCTTCAGCTGCAGTAATGCCAAGGTCACTAATAGCAGTTTTGAAGGCACATTTCCAGCCTCTGTAGTTCTCAGGTTGGTCATCGAACCTTGTGAGTACAGTCTTAGTAAGCTCACGGCGAACCATGTACCTTGCAAACTCTGACATGTCTGTTCTCTCTGACTTTAAATATTGAGTTGCTGGCTGAGTAGCGGTGATTATGTTGTTAGTGGGGTTCTGGTTAACAGAGGTAGGTAGTGTAGGGGCTGCGTAGGCATTCAGCCTAGGAGCTAGCTTAAAGTCCATAGGTTTAGCCACATATGGATGTGAGACTGGACGGTTGTTTGCAGTCTGGTAGTATGGTGTCACATTGGTGTTTACCTGAGTATCAGTATATTGCATTTGCTGAGGTGCAAGGCTTTGGGAATCCATGAAGGAAGAAGAAACTAGATTCTGGACAGGCAGGGCATTGTACTGACCTTGAATGCGGTGTGCTGCAGAAGATACTGTGCCCTGTTGCTCTGGAGAAATGTTGTCCCTGACAGGAACATTTGTGACAAATAGGGATTCACTGCTTTGGCTTAGTACATAGTCTCTTGTGCGCTTGAGGGGATCCTCTGCTTCCACATCACCCAAACTGGTGCTGTCACTTTCACTTCCACTGATGGCCTGTTCTAAAATGCTTAACCTTGCCATGGCTGCAGCGTGCTCATACTGTTTCTCTAGAGCTTCTAGTTCTGCCCTTTTTTGAGCTGCATTAGCTTCCATCGCTGCTTTCTGTTGAGCTGCCTTAGCTTCCATCGCTGCTTTCTGTTGAGCTACCTTAGCTTCCATTTCTGCTTTCTGTTGTGCAAAGGCTGCCTGTATCTTAGTAGCTTCCGCCTCTGCACGTGCTTTTATAAGTTGCTCACTGAGTGTGGAAGATTTTGAGGAACGTGACTTAGATGTACGCTTTGAACGCTTGGTAGACTCAGAAACATGGGATGCCATTTCCTGCAGTTGCGCAATTCTTGCCTCTGTCCTTAACTTAGTTTCATGTACTAAGCTGTCTCGTTCTGAATTGAGATGCTGGAAGCTTTGCAATTCAGCTAAAGAATCGTATGTATGAAGTTTTCTCAATATGCTTTCATACTCCTCAGCTTTCATTTTATAATGTCCATGCATAGCACAAAGCTGTCGCAGAGCTCCCTCTAGTGGTGATACATGGTATGCAGGCAAGCACATGGCAGATAACTTAGTCTGTATTTCCTGCCACCATTTTGAGAGTTCACAGGAAAGTTCATGCTTTAAACCTTCTAGATTGTCTCTAACCTTCCACGTAGGTTTAATTGAGCGTCTAGCCTTCTCACTGGGCTGCAGACTGAGGTCCATGCTACCTTGTGCTTCAGGGTGCCCTTCAGCCATGATGCAACACAAACAGGATAAATATAACTTTGCTGGAGTAAGATGGCTGCTTGCTAGAATCTTCTTATGCTGAGGGGTCTGAGCTGCAGATGCAACTTACACAATGCTGATTCCTTCTGGCTTCAGGTAACTTGCTGTGACTGACTGTATGTCAGAAGTTGGTGAACTGTCTTACAGCCGTATCTGGCAGTCTTTATGCATCATTTTTCACTGTTCTGACTCAATAGCTTGGCTGCAAGTGTGAGGTTGTGAGAGTGTCCTGTAGTCTCTATGCTAACCAGCAATTTACACCAAGATATCTATCAGATAGTGTTCAACTCAACTGAGGAGGCGTAGATAAGATTCCAGATGCTTTAATCCAGGTAAATCTTGTAGAACCTCATACAGCAGTAGGTGAAAAATGATGAAATACCAGGAGCTGAGCAGACATGTTGCTTACAAAGAAGTGAAACTAAACTGAGAGAGAGAGAGGGGAGGAGCTACAGCATCACAGCTAAGGATACAGAGAGAGAAAAGGGACAAACTACAAAGACAAACAGTATCACAGATACATGTCAGTGAATTAAACCAAGTCCTGGGACATGACACTGCTCATGGTGAGGGACTATGCTGCTCATGTTGGGGGGCTATGCTACTCATGGTGGGGCTATACTGCTCATAGTGGGGGCTATGCCACTCATGGTGGGGGGCTATGCTGCTCATGATGGGGGGCTATTCTGCTCATGGTGGGGGGCTATGCTACTCATGGTGGGGAGCTATGCTACTCATGGTGGGAGCTATGCTGCTCATGATGGGGGGCTATGCTGCTCATGGTGTGGGGGCTATGCTACTCATGGTGGGGGGCTATTGTTCTCATAGGTGGGGGGCTATGCTGCTCATGTTGGGGGGCTATGGTTCTCATAGGTGGAGGGCTATGCAACTCATGGTGGGGGCTATGCTGCTCATGATGGGGGGGCTATGCTGCTCATGGTGTGGGGGCTATGCTACTCATGGTGGGGCTATGCTGCTCATGGTGGGGGGCTATTGTTCTCATAGGTGGGGGGCTATGCTGCTCATGTTGGGGGGCTATGCTGCTCATGTTGGGGGGCTATGGTTCTCATAGGTGGAGGGCTATGCAACTCATGGTGGGGGCTATGCTACTCATGGTGGGGGGCTATGCTACTCATGGTGGGGAGCTATGCTACTCATGGTGGGGCTGTGCTGCTCATGATGGGGGCTATGCTGCTCATGGTGTGGGGGCTATGCTACTCATGGTGGGGGGGCTATGCTACTCATGGTGGGGGGGCTATGCTACTCATGGTGGGAGCTATGCTTCTCATGATGGGGGGCTATTCTACTCATGATGGGGGCTATGCTACTCATGGTGGGACTATACTGTTCATGGTGGGGGGCTATGCTACTCATGGTGGGGGGCTATGCTACTCATGGTGGGACTATACTGTTCATGATGGTGGGCTATGCTACTCATGGTGGGGGGGCTATGCTGCTCATGGTGGGGGGCTATGCTACTCATGGTGGGAGCTATGCTGCTCATGATGGAGGGCTATGCTGCTCATGATGGGGGACTATGCTGCTCATGGTGGGGGAGCTATGCTACTCATGGTGGTGCTATACTGCTCATGGTGGGGGGCTATGCTACTCATGGTGGGGGGCTATGCTACTCATGGTGGGGGGCTATGCTGCTCATGGTGGGGGGCTCTGGTTCTCATAGGTGGGGGGCTATGCTACTCATGGGGGGCTATGCTGCTCATGGTGGGGGGCTCTGGTTCTCATAGGTGGAGGGCTATGCTGCTCATGGTGTGGGGCTATGCTGCTCATGTTGGGGGGCTATGCTACTCATGGTGGGGGGCTATGCTACTCATGGGTGGTGTTATGACATGTATGGCTGGAGCTATGCTACACATGGGGGGCTATGGTTCTTATAGGTGAGTTTCTTAGGAGCTATGCTACTTATGGGTGGGGTTATGGCATGTATGGGTGGAGCTATGCAAGTAGACTGGTGTGTGAGCCAACTTCTCCAGACTTCCACAAACTGGATATTTCTCTGCTTTCTCTGAGTGATTTTGTGATCTTTGCTTCCATGACTGGTAATATTTCGGCATTGCTCTGCAGATTTCTGATTACACACAGAATAAAGGTAATAAATTGCTCAGCGATGTACAGAATATTTGCAGAGTTGCTTTGACAATGTCATAACAAGTTCCAAAGCGAAGATCTGAGAAATTCTTTACTCAAGTCTGAAATGTTTAATATATGAGGAGTAAATGCAGAGCGTCACCTGAAAGAAGACTCCACCCAGCGCCTCAGTCGAGGTCTCTCGAGGGTCCAGAACAATGGACTGAAATATTTATTTACTTTGCTTACTTATATAGCGCCATCATATTCCGCAGCGCTTTACAGACATTGACAGTCACTGTCCCATATAGGGCTCACAATCTGCATTCCCTATCAATCTTTGGAGTGTGGGAGGAAACCGGAGAACCTGGAGGAAACCCACGCAAACACGGGGAGAACATACAAACTACACGCAGATGTTGTCTTTGGTCGGATTTGAATCTAGGACTCCAGTGCTGCAAGGCTGCAGTGCTAACCACTGAGCCACCGTGCTAACCACTGAGCCACCTTACTAACTGCTGAGCCACCGTGCTAACCACTGAGCCACCGTACTAACCACTGAGCCACCGTACTAACCACTGAGCCACCGTGCTAACCACTGAGCCACCTTACTAACTGCTGAGCCACCGTGCTAACCACTGAGCCACTGTACTAACCACTGAGCCACCGTACTAACCACTGAGCCACCGTGCTAACCACTGAGCCACCGTAATAACCACTGAGCCACCGTGGCCTGCTAACCACTGAGCCACCGTGCTAACCACTGAGCC